>RJWH01003797.1:0-133741 GCA_004363575.1 Solenodon paradoxus | reverse complement strand
TGCCTTACCAAGTGCACTGGTTGCTGGCTCCCAGCAGGCCAAGGAGCAGGCCAAGAAGCCTGGGTCAGAGTCGGACAGCTGTTCTGGAGCCCTGCTGGGTGAGCCAGGCCTGGAAGGTCTGGTGGAGGATGCCAGCCCTCCTGTGTCTGGGCGCTGTCCATCCCTGCTGACCAGCTGCCCTGAGGGTCCTCCCCCCATGCCCTGTTACTCAAAGAGCTTGACTCTGCAGGACCAGCAGGCCTGGGGGGTTCCAGAAAGACGAGAAGGCCCTGAGGCTCCTGTGGCCCAGAGCCAGGGACAAGACAGAGGGGAGCTTGGGCCTCTATCAGGCAGCTCCCAGCAGGCTGACTTGTGGGCCCCTGAGGAGGATGCCTTGAACCCCTTCTTGTCTCAGGGGAGCCAAGATCCCCCCAGCCTCCCTTCCACATCCCCTCCAGGGTCCAGGGAACCTTCCATCCACTCTGGTCCAGAAGAGCTGCCCACGCCCCCAGAGCCTGCTTTCCCACCACCCCCTCTCCCACCCTGGGCCAGTCATCGCCACGGGGCACCCAGCCCACCGTGCTCTCCTCTGCCTGGAGCCTGGTCCTTGACCTCTTCCTCCCCACCTTGGGAGCCAGCCTTCCCCGTTAGGGGCTCCCCTGCCCCACTTGGGGACGACCACGCCGCGGCCACCCCAGCCTCCCCGCTTGTGCTTCTGCCCTTGGAGACACGACCAGCTGAGGAGCCACAGCCCAGTGCCAGGTGAGCCACTACCCTGAAAGCTCCAGGAGGAAAGGGATTGTGGGTGGCAAAGGTGTTCCCATCCCAGCGTCAGCTTCCCTGGAGGTCAGGGAAGGGCTCCTTGATGCAGACAAGAGCCTTCTGGGGTAGGGCTCTGAAACCACTTTCTCTTGGGACCTGGGACAAGCAGGGGACCCCACAATCCAGGGGATGCCTCTGGAGAGGTGCAGAGTGTGGAATGGCCAGTAGGGGGAGGTGGGGAGCTTGGCTGCTAGGAGAGTGAAGCGTGTCAAATGGGGCCATACCTCTGAAACAGGCGTTGGGGAACAGGGTGGAAGTGAGCTCTTGAGCACAGGGTCCTGTCCCGACTGGCATGAGAGAGTGGGCCGTGGAGTCAGAGGCAGAGAGAGGAACCAGCACTAAGATCAGAGAGGAAAGCTGGAAAAACCGCTAGAGGACACTAAGAAAAGCTAAGTGCTTCCCATGCACGTGACCCTCAGAAGAAAGGGTCTTGAGCCTCTTCAGGAGCCTCGTTGTCTGTGTTTGTGCCTTTTAGGGGGTAGTGTTGATACACTAAGGACTATGCTGGTGGACAGCAGATGCCTGTGAGACTGTGGTTACTGTGGCATTGGTCTGCTTTGGAAGACTTATGAGGCTGTGACCTCAACAGGGAGCTGATGAGGTGTATTTGAGAGAGAGTGAGAGAGATGAGGTATGACTTAGCAGGGGCAGCGAAGTCCAGAGGGGCGCCAGCTCTCTAGGAGGCCTGGGCAAAGAAGTTTGGGGGAGCAGAGGGGGCTGCTGTGGGGTTTGGGGAGCAGGAAATTTCTCTGCGAAGCCCTCAGTTCTGACTCATACAGCCGATCATCCAGATTCATTAAGCAGCCACTGTGTCAAACACTGAACAGAGATGAAAGACACTGTCCCCACTGTATTCCCAAGGAGTTCCCAGTCTTGTGGCTGCCCAGCTGCTGGTCCCTTGATAGGTAGTGTTCTCTGAGGTGAGGGAGAGGAAGTGGTTGCGGCTTCCTTCTCCATGGTGCCAGCAGCCCTAGCTGCTCCCACCATTTCCCAGCACCATTACTAATTAGACCTGCTACTTTTAAGGGCTTTTCTTCTTCTCAGCGCTGCCCTCATTTCTGTGGTTGGCATGTTCCTTCCTTCATGACATGGATGGACCAAATGGAGCTGAACCACTTCTCAGATGAGGAAATAGAGTCCACGAGAGGCTCTCTCAGATGTAGGGGGGCAGTCAGACCTGGAGGTCTCCTGGGGACCCCCATCCAGGGTGTTTTACATCACAGTAGCACCCCACCCAAACTGCTTTTACACCTCATCCCTAGATAGGAAGAAAGGACTGAGATGTCTTCTTTTTCCTTGTCTGCCCCCTGCATGGTTCTTGGCCACTCTCTCAGGTTGTGAGATTGAATCAAAACCCAATCCCGAGTAACAGCTGCCTTTCCAGGGCTGGATGAGTCCTACTGTAGTGGAGTTAAGGACCTCAGACTAAGCCATTTTGCTTCCTACTCCTGAGGGGCCAAATCCTCTGTGAAGTAATCCTACTTGTTAAGAGGTAACCCAGCTGCAGATTTGTTTATTTGGGGGCCTGCTGCTTTCACTTTGGGAACCTGTGACAGGTACAGGGTGCTGGGTGTTCCCAGAGAAGAGTCGCCTGAGCGAGCTCAGGGGAATCAGGGAGGCTTCCTGGAGGAAGGGGCCTTGACAGCTTTAAGACAAGTAGGAGGTAGCAGACCAGTGGGTTCCACACCATGTTCTGGTTGGAGGAGTAGCTTTTGTAAGAGTCTAAAGATAGAATGGCAGGTGTAGGTGGGGGGTTATAAGGCCAGGAGGAGAGGGGCAGATTGTGTTAGAGATTGTGTCTTCCTCCCCTGATTGGGAGCTGGTAAAGCCTTTTAAGTTTTGGAGGTTAGAGAGGCAAGCAGATTGGGAGAGAATGGAGGTGTGGTTGGAGGTGAGCAAGACTTCCATGGTGCTGCCGATCTGGTGGTGTGGCTGCAAGAACATTTAGCTAGCACCGTCTTGAGGAAGAGACCATGGTGTGAGAGTGGTGAGAGGTTACAGGGCTTCCTGCTTGTTGAGACTGAAGCTAAAGGGGGGTGATTTAGAGGGGTCCCCAGGCTTCTGACTGGCCATGGACGCTAATGGTGCTGTCACCACTGAGAACATAGGAGAGGGGGTTGTGGAAGCAGTGAGATGTGCCCAGGCTGGACACCGAGAGGAGCCAGTCTGCACCTGTCTGTGGACCTAGAGCTCAGGGCTGAGGTTTGACCTAGAGATGGAGATCAGGAGCGGTGGCAGCGGGAAGGTGGTGGGGAGACAGTGGTTAAGACTGAGTAGGGTTAGGAAACTGGACAGAGGGGCCTGGAAGAGAAGGAGCACAGCCTAAAGGGAGGAGTGGTCCAAGCACAACTGCCCAGAAAGATGGTGAGCGAGAACCCAGGGCCTCAGCAGGAACACTTGTGGTGGGCTGGTGGGGGTTGACGTCCTATTCTGCTGGCTGGAGGAGTCCGTGAAAGGTAGAAACTTGCAGAGACAGGTTGTCTCGTGCTCTGGAGAGGCTCAGTGAGAAGGACAAAATGGAGGCACAACTGAGGCTGATAAGTGGGCCAAGGGAGGTCTGGGGGGAGTTGCTCAGGCTTGTGTAAATGCCCATGGGAAGCAACCAGTAGACAGGGGTGGTTGACCATGCGTCCCAGTTGGCCCAGTCCTTCCTGGTTTCAGCACTGAAGTCCCACACGCTGGGAATCCCCAAACCCTGGGAAAATAGGGAAACTGAGAGGATTTGTGACAGCCCCCTAGAGAAAGTTTACAATGTAGAAGAGAAGGGAGGGAACCTCAGTGCAGGGGTGACCCTGGCAAAGACTGGGTGTAGGTGCAGAGTAGTGTGTAGATTGGCCTCTGCGAAGCAGCGGCGAGGTTGTCTGGGGTGTCAAGTGGGGAGGAGCAGGTGGTGGGGTGGGAGAGGGAAGTGTTGCTGAGAAGTGATGGTGCGTAGGCACCCTAGCCCTTGACTGCAAGGGCACCTACCACCATGTGGTGGGTTTCTGTCTAGCAGACCCGGAGAATCCTCAGAGAAGGTGGCCCTGTCTTTTCCTTGTGCCCTCCTTCCCTCCCATAATGCATCTCTGTCTGTCTTCACAGTCCACACCCAGTGAAGCCCCTCAGCGCTGCCCCAGTGGAGGGCAGCCCCGACAGGAAGCAGTCCCGCTCCAGTCTGAGCACAGCGCTCAGCAGCGGGCTGGAGAAACTCAAGACTGTCACCTCCGGCAGCAGCAGCGTTCAGCTTGTGGCTCCGGCGCCCCAGGTGGGCCAGACTGTGGACAACAAGAGGCTGAAGGTGAGGCCCAGCAGGGTGCCAGACCAGTTGAGTGGAGAGAGGCCAGGCATCTGGAGGTGGTAAGGAGCAGGGTGCTGGGCAGAGTGGAGCAAGGAGCCGGTCTGGACCCCCTCACCGGAGCCCGGAGTCAATTAGGCTGTCTTTGGCATTGGAGACAAGCAGCTCCAGGGACCTGTGGTGGAAAAACTGGCCTGCTGGTGGGAAGGATGGCACATAGGTTCGAGGCTGCCCTGCTCACTCACATTCCTTTTGGCTTCAGGACTCAGGTGTGCTGGACCAGTCGGCCAAATACTACCACCTGACCCACGACGAGCTCATCTGCCTGCTCCTGCAGCGAGAGCGGGAACTGAGCCAGCGGGATGAGCATGTGCAGGAGCTGGAGAGCTACATTGACCGGCTGCTGGTGCGGATCATGGAGACCTCACCCACACTGCTGCAGATCCCCCCTGACCCCCCCAAGTAGCCCTCCTCACCCCCGCCTCTGGCAGGGTTGGCATGGACCCACCGCTCAAACAGGGCTCATGCCCTCCCTCCGCATCCCGTTGAGCTCACTCACTCTGGGGGCAGACGCAGTCTATCCCCGGTCATTCCTTGCACCCCTTCTCTCCTGCCTCAAGCAAGGCTGCTAGAACGGGGGCCCTTTGAACTCCCATTGGAGGCATCAGGTTCCATGTACAGCTTGTGTGTCTCTGGGAGCCTTGAGTCTTTCCCATCTGCCTGTTTTCATACCCCTTAGCTTTGGGGGTTCCAGGGAATTGGAGCAAAGAATTTAGCCCTCAAGATGGAGCAGGGGTGAGCTACAATTGGATTTGGTCGCTGGTACATGCTTTATTACCCTCCCCAGTGCTTTATTCCACAGCTAGATGCTTGTCCTCTTTCTCTATAGCCCCTGGAGGGCTCCTAGTATTACGGGGGCTGTGGCAGGAACCAAGCTGCCCACTTCCCTGTTAGTCACCCACCTACTGCTCTAACCAGGGCACCTACTCGTGAGCCTCACGTCGGTCCCCCTGAGAGCAAGGAGCCTGTATGGTCTGGTCTCCTCTGCCACATCCTGAGTCTGTTTTCCAGCTGTTTGCAGACTGAGTGTGATGTGGGTAGATGGATAAAGAGTGTTCTCCAGGCTGCTCCCTGACACGCTTTCCCGACCTTTCCATTGAGTGTCCCCAGTGGATGTGTGGCACACTGGAGCAGGTATGGGGGTGCATCTCCTCACCCACCTCCAAGGTGTGGGCCTCTCCAGGCCTCTGGGCCTTGGGCTGCTTAAGTTTTGGGGATCAAATTCCCATCTCTGTTATTGTGGCCTGTCCAGATGCCAAAACTCTGCAGCTTCGGGGTTTGAACTTTTGGAAACCATTAAAATGTGCCTTTTGTGGGTGGAGTCAAGAACTTCTTAATGTGGACCTCTCCTCCTGTTTGGTGACCCCCCCGCCCTGCCCCTCCCCTCGAGTAAATTTCAGGTAATGGTCTAGCCTAGCTGCTGCTGCTCCCTCAGCCCCAGTTGAGGAGGGACCTAGGATTAAAAATTATTCTGGAAGTTGGAGGGCCCACTCTGCCTATACTTAGGAAAAAGCCTTGGTCTCATCCATCCCCTCACTGCTGTCCCAGCCTGTCCTGTCTATCCCATGGCCTCGCCTGGCTTGACTACAGTGCACTTAGAGTGTCTGTCCTTTGGCCCAGACCCTGGTTAGCTTGCAGAAAACATAGCAAGCTTTCCCATGGCATCTGCAGGGAAACTGGTGGCTTGAGGCACCCTGCTTGAGCAAAAGTTTGGGGTGAAGAGGTGCTGAGGAGGACACTCGGCCCAGTGAGGAGATACACTCCTCTAGGGTTGCCTTCTCTTCCTGAGAGGACCTGAGGATGGGGGTGGACTATGGGTGACCCCTTTTGTCAGGATGAAGTAGAGCAGCGCCATACCTGGGGGAGGGGGGGTTTTAATGTTAGCGACCTTAGGGACCACTCATCAAGGCTGAGAGAAAAATGTTCATGAGCGTCTAGAGATTCAATCACCTTGTTGGGTGGTCATTGGGGGTTGGAGAGGTGTGTCCTCTGGGGGAAGGGGCTCACTCCTCTACTAGGTATTCCTCTGGGCTCTAGTCAGCCCCAGCCCTGCCCCATCTTCCATTCATTGATTGTGGGCCTCCAAAATGCCCAGGGCAGGGCTGTCTTCGGAAGAGTTTGAAATGAAAGTCCAAGGATCTTGCTAGATGTCTCTTTCCTGGCCACAGGTTGGAACAGAGCTGTAGGTGGAATGGGCAGGGAGCAGACACAGTTCTGCTTTGCTGTTTGTCTTCCTAATTATAACTCCTGTTTATAAAGAGCTTGTTCTTCATGTTTGGAGCACTTTATGAAGAATAAAAAGTTCACATACTGCAGGTGGCTCTGTTGCGTTCCTGTTTGGGTGAGTGCATGAAGGAGGCCTTTAAGGGGAGAAGGCAGGTGATGGGTCCTTGGATGACACTATCCCTGCTCTGACATCAGGGGCAACAGCACAGTTTTGTCCAGAAACCTGGCCTTGATCTTTTTCCCCCTCACAGGATACTTACGTTTATTGAGTAAAGTAGGGGATTGATTATATTACAGAGGGTAAAAGATTTCATTCCTGTTCTCAAGCTACTTAGGCTAGTAGGGAAAGATATAAATCCAGATACAAATGGTTCTGCATGGCGAGCTAGGATCTCTCCAGCTTTAGGAAAAGTCTGTTGTGGTCCAACGGCTAGTGGATGAGTAACTGATGGCTGCGAATCATGCGGTGTGCAGGCGTGAGCCAACCTGCACCTCACCACAGAACTGAGACCCAAAGTGGGGCTACAAGGGTGAAAAACAAATATTTCTGCTGTCCCTTCAGGTGAAACAAGCAGCTCTCCTCCCCTTCCCATGGTCTAGATCACCAACCAGGTATTTCTGCTGTTTTATTCTGCACGAGTATATTCTATAATTGCCTAGCTCTCCAATCTGCAGTACTTTATCCTTGTAGCTGGTGCTGGAGAAACGCTGCTGAACTCCACTCCCCATTCTATTCCTGCCCAGGAACTTGGCCCTAGAGGGATCCTCCTTGGGTGGCCAAAGAAAGTGAAGGCTGCCAAGGCACTTAAGTCCCTGCTGTTCAACTCACACAGCCAACAAATATGGGTCCCTACTGTGAGTCCTCCTGTGCCTGGCACTGAGCACTTTGCAGTGAATCAGCCACAACTTCTGTCCTCTGGACCTGTCTGTAGGAAAGACAGATACTCAAAACCATACATAATTATAAATGCAAAGGTAACAAATTGCTGGGTGCAGTAGGAGCACGTGGTGGAGTTTGTGGAAGAAGGGAAGTGAATTGGCAAGTGCAATATTGAGATTTGGGTCAAAAAGAGAGCCAGGGAAAGATAAAAAGTTGAAGTCTTCTGATACAGAATGTTCAAGGGTGGTGACTGCACAAGCATGATCCAGTTACTGTCCGGGTGGCTGAGGAGCACAGGGCGAGAGACAGAGTGGCGACAGAGAAAACTGCAAAAACATTCCGCAGTGCAACTCCTTGCAGAAAAGCCTCTGGAGATTAACCCTCCTCTGCCTGTGCTTGAGTCCTGGCCCATCTGGTCCGGGGTCGGACCCGCTTGAGTAGGGTTCTTCCGGGCTGCAACATCAGGAGCGACGCCCACCGCAGCAACGCCAACTTCTAGGGGCGAATAGCCAGCAAAGACCAGCACACTCTCTTCGGGCAGCCGAACTGCAAAACTGGCAGCGAGAACTGAGACCGGGTCTGAGTGGGTGCCACTTCCCGCAGTCTAGGGTTGTCAGGTGCCCGAGACGAGAAGAACTACACTCCCCAAAAGCCTTTGCACCTCCGGTTCGCTGCGGTTGCTTATGGCCAATCGGGAGAGGCAGCTGTGGCGGGGGCCGAGGAGGGACATTTTAAAAGGGCCGGGGATTGCGGGCGTCAGTGGCCATGGCGGATACAGCGACTACTGCGTCGGCGGCGGCGGCTAGTGCGGCTAGCACCTCGACCGATGCACCTCCTTTCCAGCTGGGCAAACCCCGCTTCCAGCAGGTGAGGGCCGGCTATAGTATGAGGGTTGGCGGGGGCATAGGGAGGACGAGCAAACTCCTCTCCAAAATCCCTTAAGACCTAGGGTCTCCGACCTGCGGCCACCAGGGAGCTTGCAGCCACAGCCTCAGGGACCTCGGCCACAGCCGTACCTTTCCCATTGGTCAAAGAGGTGGGCGAGGAGTCCCATCCTAGCTCCCCATTGGCTGCCGACATCGTCACTCCACGGTTGCCCGCGCCCTCCGGCCGTGCCCGCCCGAGGCGCTCTGTGATTGGTCACCACGGGCAGCAGCCGGGGTCCTGGGCGCTGGAACCCGGGCGGCTTCTGCAGGGTCGCTTCGGGCTGTGCAGCCGCTCACTGCCGGCGGAAAGTTCGAATCTGGGCCTGATGAGAAGTTGGCGTGGCCGACGTGCCTTCTAACTTTTTCCCCCGGTGGGGACTGACATTCTTTCCGAGATGATGTCGGAGCTCGCGGGCAGCATCCGCGTTCCCTGTCACGCTCCAAGCCCTCGGTCCCTAGCCGGGTCCGCAGTGCGGGATGGGTGAGAGCCATAGGCCCGGGGGTTGCTCGCGGCCCAGAGACCCTGGTCCCTCCAGCTGGGTTTGCGCTGACGTAGCGAGTCAGCCAGGGATGGAGGAGGTGCGGGGAGCGCCGGGGTGCGGAGGAAACGCTGTGTCATCCCCAGGGGCCGCTGGTGCGTGGAGGGTCCGCGTCCTCTGGACCGCGGCCGGGTGCCCTCTCCCGCCGCGACCTCGGCGGAGGCGCTCCCGCACCTGGACCCTAGCGCCACCGAGCGCTTGGCTTTGTCCGACTCGCTCGGGCTCTTCCGGGCACGATGACTGGTCCTTTTCCTCCGGGACCTTCGACAGGCGTAGCTAGCTCGCCCTTGGCCACGGGGACGTGAATCGAGCCAGCAGTCTGGACGCGCGACCCCTGCGCGGAGGCTGTTCCCACACCGCCGGAGCCGGGTACTCTCCGGCCTGCTACCTCCAGCGCACAGGAAATGGACTCTATTAGGAAAAGGGCAAAAAGTGAACCAGGGCTGGTCTGGGCTGGGGGCAGCGGAGGCGGACAGAAAGTTTGCAGGAAGAAAGGCAATTGTACAAAGGTGGGTGCAGGCGGTGTGTGTATGTGTGTATGTGTGATTGTGTGTGTGTGTGTGTGTGTGTGTGTGCGCGCGCGCGCGCCTGTGGTGGGAGAGGGACTGGTTCCAGCAAAGTGATGCACTGAGCTTCTTTGATAATTAAGGAGCTGAGCTCCTGAGACTTCAGAGAAAATGTCCCCACTGTTTTTAAACAGGATTTGACTCCCTTTAAAAGATAACCCTTGGCATCTCATCTGAGCAAGACTGGTTTGGTCCTGCAGTGTAGGATGCCACCTGGGGCTAGCCAGACTGTCAGGGGTGCCTCTGCCTGGATTCCCAACTCTTCATTGGCTGTCATTCTTTTCTGCCATCCACATTCTCTCATCCCTAAGGGCTCAGTCAGGACCACCTCCTCTGGAAACGTTTTATCCCTTCCTCCCCCAGTGACATTACCACCCCCAAGTGGGACCAGGTCACCCTCATTTGGTCTCTTTGGTCACTCCAGGTGGTATCCTCATAGGTCAGCAGTTACTGCCTCTGTTCTCCATGTGGTTGGTCGGTCTCCTTAAGCCTGTGCCCACTTTTTGAGAGAAGGGGCTGATCTTGCTCTTCCCTTATTTCCATCCTACCCTGAGGAAGGTCTAGGCACAGGTATGCACAGAATAAAAACTTTTCTTTTCAAACAGTACCTGTTTTGAGTCAGTCACCCAACATTGTTGAGAACTGTGGAGTGACTTTAATAGCTGAGCTCTTTGCTGTGATCCTGGTCTGGGCCTTATATAAATAGTTGGGGCTGCTTGGTTCCTGTGGTCATTACTGGGATCTCTTTTTGACGCTGTACTCGAAGGCAGTCAAAGCATTGTTGCATTTCTTTTCTTTTTTTTTTCATGCCCCTCCTTCAGCACAGTGACCTGCATGAAGCACAGTGTGATTCATCCAAGTTAAGGAGCTTCTGGGACTTGCTCCTCCCACACCTCTCCCTGGCTGTGCAAGCTGCCCAGCCTGCTGCTTCATTGACTCTCAAGAAACCATCCTTTCTTTCTCTCTCAATCTTGAAATACAACTAGAGGCCCAGTGTTCTCATCTCTTAAACAGCTTCCAAATCTACCTGTCTCCTCTGTTGAAATCCTAGTCTAAGCCCCATCATTTATCTCCTGGGTCATTACAGCAGCCTCCTAACAGCTCTCACCTCCCACTCTGGCCCCCTTCCAACCTCTCCCTCTTCCACATGGCAGAGTCCTGACAATGTAGGTCTGATCAGGTGACCACCTAACCCCCCACCTTCCTTTCACTTAAACACTCTGGTGGCTTCCCCTGCTTCTGAGATCAAGGCCTTGCTTCTGAAAGAACCCCACAGATCTGCATGATCTTCATGCTGACTCTTCTTTTAATCTACCCCCCACAGCCCCCCTGAACACTCCTTCCTACTTTACTGGCTGCTTTCAGCCCCAGGTTCCCACTGTGTTCCCTCAACACTAAGCCCATTTTCTTCCCTCTCCTCCCGGCTCTTGTTCTCAGTCCTTATCCCTGATATATTTATAAAGCATCTTTTCTTTAGGGGAGCTTCTTACCCTAGATCGTGTTCTTGACTGTGCTCTCCTACTGCAAGGCACCTATCGCGGTGTATACATCAATCTGGGCTAATTATTTTATTGCCATCTGTCACCCCCTCTTGAACATGAGCTGCATGGAAGCAGGGACTTTGCCAGTCTTCACATCCCATGAACTCTCTGGGGATTAACACAGTACCTGGAGATACTAATCAAAATTTATTGAATACATGAATATGCTGCAGACACTTCAATAAATCTTGTGGTTTGAATGAAATAGACTTACAAGTTTGTGAATCAGGAGTCAATAATTGACTTAGAGTGTCTCTCAACTGTCCCTCAGGGGTCTTGTAAAATTGCAGCCAAGTGGAGATTCCTCTGATAGTAGAAGAGTCTTCAGCCCTGAGAGACTCCAGAGTATGTGTGCAGGAAGGTCTCAAGGAGGTCTGTCTAAAGACAAAAAGGTCTGCCTTGCATACTAGATAGTCAAGCTCCATCAGGGCCCAGCCCATGTCTCTCTCTGGGACCTATCCTTAGTGCTGGGCATTTGGTAGGTATCCTGTGAGTGCTTACAGCGGCCTGACAGAAGCCAGCCTCTGAGTGTTTCATAATCCAGGGTCCACTCTCAGAGCCCACAGCAGGGACTCCTCGGAGTAACGGCGGCGGGTGGAGAAAGACAGCTGGTCTTGATGGGTCTTGGTTTTTGACCATCTTTCTTTTCGTTAGGTGATGATGATAGCCAAGCATTGTGGAGACAGCTGTCAATGAACATCTATGCACTCATTATTCCACTTCAATAGTTACCAATTTCATCTACAGTCCCCCTCCCAATCAACACATTATTTTAAGCAAAACTCAGCTCCCATCATTTCATTAGACCTGCTATTTTTTTAAAAAAAGGACTTTTTGATTAGTTTTTTAAAAATAAACTTAATTTTTGGAATAATTTTAGATTTACAAAAATAAAAATGATAACAGAATTCCTCTATAACCCAGTTTTTCTCTCATATTTTTCTCTCATATTACTATGGTACCTTCATCAAACTTAGAAACCAGCATTGGAACATTACTATTAACTACATCCAAACTGTATCGGATTTCACTGTTTTTGATATGAATGTCCTTTGGACTTGTCTAGTGTCTTTCTCACTGTTATAGTGTGTTATGGGTTTTGGGAGAAGACAATCACAGAGGCGCCCTTTTCTCATGGGAGCAGAGGGTTATTTCATTAGTTTTAATATAGTTTCAATATCATTAACAGGCCTAAAATAGTTATTTCTTAATATTATCAAACCACTCTCTCGTCTTAGTTTGTCATAGCAGGGAGGCTGCTGTCACAAAATACCATAGACTTGGGGGAGAAGTGCTGATAAACAACAGAAATTTATTTCTCACAGTTCTGGAAGCTGGCAGTCCAAGATCAAGGTGCTGGCAGATTCAGACCAGCTGAGGAAGACCTGCCATTTGGTTCATAGAGGGCATCTTCATATGTAATTTCACGTGACTGAAGAGCCAAGGGATCTTTCTGGGGTCTCCTTTATAAGGGCACTGACCCTGTGACCTCATCATCTCCCAAAGACTCCACTTCCTTGACTGTGTTTCCCTTGAGGGTTGGGATTTCAACTTAAGAATTTGGGGCACATAAACATTCGGGCCACATTTCCTTGATTATCACATCATTTTTTAAATCGTTGATTTGTTTGAATCAGGATCCCTGGAGACCCATTCATTATATTTAACTGAGAGATCTCTTTTTTCTCTTCTACTTGGTTCTTCCTTCTTCTTGATGTTTCTATTTGTTGAAGAAACTGAGTGGTTTGACAGAATTTCCCTCATTCTGAATGTGGCTGATGGCATCTCCGTGGTCTTATTTAACATGCTCTTCTGCTCCCTGTTTTTCCTTTGAAGTCCTCTTCTACCATTGCCCCATACTGCCTAGTGATGGGGAGCAAGATGTAAGGTGGCACCCACAGAGTCTCTGTGACCTGACTGCTCCCACTGTTACTCCTTTTCTATGTATTTCCTCTAGTGAACTCACTCTTTTCTCTCTCTCATGCCCAGACACTGTTTTCCTAGGCAAGTTGGGGCTTCTTCCCACTTGTCTTTCAGTCTGTGCAGAAATTATTATATTTCAAGTTTCTTTGCTCCTTATCTGTAAGATGACGAGGGGTATGTGTGTGCTGGGACCTGGAGTCGACCAGTACCCGTGCTGGCAGGCCAGCCGGTTGCCCGGGCGCCCTCTGGGGCACCAGAAGCTTGCTAGGCAGGAACACATCGCCTTCCTCACAGTTGAGAGGTTTATATGGGCTGAGTTGAGAGGCAAAGGAGACATTACTCATATAGTTTGCCTGAGGTAAAATCTAAACTGAAACTGCCTTGCCATTAGTTATGTTTTAACCTTTGATATTCTAATGACCGGAAAGTGACTGCTCCCCAGGACTTGTCCTGGGGCTGGTTTGTGTGGTAGATGGGGTCAACATTCCCAGTTCAGTGACTCGACACTTGCTGCACTCTGGAATCATTTGAGCAGATTTTTAACGGATCCGGTTGCCTCCCCAGGCCAATAGAATTGGAATTCCAGGTGGAGAGCCTGCTTTTTTAGACTGCCTTGGTGATTCCATGAGCACCTGGTGGAGGACTCTGAGCTGGTCCAGGCTTTCTGCCTTTGGGCCACAAGGTCAGTGATTCCTGATCTAGAAGGCCAGTGACTTAGATGACTGGGCACAGGAGGGCTGTCATTTTCTTTTCAGGCCTTTGCCTGCAGTACCTGCTCCCAAGGCTGGCAAAGCAGTGGAGGTGGGAAGACAGTGGCAGGTCCCCAGCCCCTGCAGAGAATGAGAATGAGAATGAGCTGACTCACCTTTCCTGGGAGAGTGAAGCAATCAAGTGGCTGACTCATTCTCCTGGTAAAGAAAAAGAGCAGGAAGACACAATGCTGGGGGCTGGATTTGGGAGGCAAAAGAAAGGTCAAACCTTTTAAACTGCTGAGAAAATGTATCTGTAATCAGGCAAAGTAGAAACCTTTCCTGCCATTCATGGGGCTGGGAGGACAGAAGCATAAAACCAGCTACAAAGAAGCAATGCTTCTCACAAGGATCCAATTTAGCCACAAAGTATCAGAACAACTCTCTTCCTTGAGTAACTACTCTTTATACTCACTGAGAAATGGTCTTCTCCAAGATGGTAGATTGCCAGAAACCTAGCTGTTTCAAATCATATCTGTAGGAATGAAACATTCCCCTCTTGGTAAATGAGTGTAAGTCACTTTTACTCAAAAATTAACTCAAGTTCAGAGCTTCCAATACAGAGTTTCTGGACCTAACATCCTGTCATTTTATCTTAACTTACAGTTCCTAAGGAAATAAGACCCTGCATCCACTTCTCTGTCTAGACCCCTTTCCTCATCTTTGTTTTGAGCCTATTAAAAGTTTTATTTGAAGTTTACTTCACCTTTCCCCAGAATTGTGTACTAACTCAAATTTCCCCCTTCGTACAGCTAAGTGCCCCATAGTTCCTCTGCTGTGTGGTCTGTGCAAGCAGTCAGTAAAGCCTGACTTTGCAGGGCTGCAGGCTTGTCCCTGAGGGTTTGAGGCTGATTGGACCAGGACACCATCATCTCTGCTTAGCATCTCTAACTCAGAACCCCTTTCTTGACTTTCAGTCCTATATTTCCAAGTATTTGTTGAAAAGTCACACCAGGAAGGTCCTTTAAGTATCTCAAACTTACATGAGCAACACAGAACTTTTACCTTCCTTTCCACTAAGTCAGTTTGCTTCTTGCTTTCCTCATCCTGGTTAGTAAATATTAGTGTCCAGCTAGAAATCTAGGCACCATCCGTCCTTGCCTCTTGGTTCTTCCTCGTTCCCCCAGTTATTCAGCTTGCTCTGCTCCTAGGACTGAGCACAGTGCTGTGCACACAGTAGGTCCTCAGTTGCTTTTTGAGAGTGAGTAAACAGCATTATTGTACAGTTTCTGACTCTAGCCTTTCTGCTTCTGAGCTTTTACTGATACCCTTCTCTGCTTGGAGACTCAGCCATCCGCCTGCCCCAGCTCCTCTGGGAGCTTCCTTGACTCCAGAGGAAGAAATCATCTGTGTCCCTCCTGCACGTTGTGATGCCTCATTTAAGCAGTGATCCAGCATTTTGTACTTATTCACTTTCTTATTTGTTTCTCTTGAAAGACTCGTTCCTTGAGGGCCTGTTCATTGTAATGTTTGCTGAGCCCAACGAACCAGTGTTTTGTAGTTTGTTGCTGCATCCATGCAACAGCTCCACCTAGGACTTTCTCCAAGGGCAGTGGTAGAATGAGCCTAGAGGTTGACAGGCCTGAGGCAGGATGAAGACCATGCCAGACCACAGGGCAAGTCAGCGGAAATTTCCACTGCACCGTGTTTAAGAAACTGTTTCACTCAGGCCATTCTCCTTTTCGGCTGTCACCTCTGCCCTTATGAGTCCTCTTCCTTCCTTGAGTAACTACTACATTCTTTCAAATCCTACTCTTCCTTCAAACACTGCCCTCCCTTCAAATCCCAGCCCAGGCTCCACCCGCTCCAGGAACACTCACCCATAGGCTGGTCACCTGCCCAGTCACTTTCCATTGGCAGGTGTGCTTGTGAAGCCCCTTCTGTGGGCAAAACGCTAGGTGAGGAACCAGGGAGGGTACAGAAAAACTGTCCAACAGCCTGTGACCTTCAGGAGCTTGTGATCAGTGAACTGGTAAAATACCAGTTTGTATTTTATTTTAAGTATATATGTTAAAAGTAAAAATAGACTACTACTCTAATATATGATGCAAAATGCTGTTATTTATTTATTTATTTATTTATTTATTTATTTTTAAGGAAAGGTAGTCAGGAATGAAGATGAGGAGAGACAGGTAGGCAGGCAGGAAGAGAGGGGAGGAAGAAGCGTTTTGTTTATTGCATTTAGTTGTTCATTTTGGTTGTTCCCATTGGCCCCAGAATGTGAACCCAGGACTTTGGGTTGTATGTGTTATGTGCCCAGCCCCTACCCATCAGGGCATGCCTAAATTTCATTTTAATAATTATTGTGTCTTTTGTTTATAAAGTTATACTCATTTTAAGATATTGAAATCACTTCTTACTCTGTGGGTATCATACACACACCTGCCACTAGGGTTCTAGTCCACACCTTACCACCCCTTGTTCCCTCTCTTAAGGTTTTGAATTTTGAAGACAACTGAAAAGATAGAGAAATCAAAATCACCTATATTCCTGTTACTCAGAGACAACCTCTGCTAATATTTTAATGTATTTTCATCTAGCTCTTAAACACTTTTGTGCTTTTAATTTTGAAACGCTTTCAGTCTTACAGAAGAGTTGCAAGAACACAGAGAATTTCCATATGCTGTTTGTCTGGACCCACCAGATTTTACTGTTGGGTCACCTTTCCTTTATTTTACTGTGAGGACATCTTCAGTCTGAACATAAAATAGCTGTGTCTCCGTTTGCGGACCTTATTGCTGTTTTATATATTTACACATTACTTTTCTCAACTATTTATGAGTAGGTTATAGTATTCTTCCCTTAATACCTTGTGTGTCTTAAAAACAGGGACAATCTCAGATTGTTGTCTCAGTCTTTCTGGGCTGCTATAACAAAAACACTAGAGACTGGGTGACTTATGAACTACAGAAATTAATTTCTTGAAATTCTGGAGACTGGGAAGTCCAAGATTAAGGCGCTTGCAGATTCGATGTCTGTTGAGAGTCTGATTCCTGGGTCATAGCTGGTCGTCTCTTTGCTGTGTTCTTACATGGTGGAAGGATGAGGGGCTTTCTCGAGGGTGTCTTTTATAAGTGCACTAAAGTCATTCATGAGGGCTCTACCCTCATATCTAAACATGTCCCAGTAGCCCCATTTCCAAATATTATCACATTGAGTGTCAGGATTTTACAGATGAATTTAGGGTAAATAAAAATATTCTTCCTATAGCAATAACCACAGAACAGTTACATATTCCAGTCTTGTCAGTTGTCTCAGTAATATCCTCCAGAGCATTGTCCCTCCATTCTAGTCAGTTCAGATGCATTTAGTTGTTATGTCTCTTATTTCCTTTTATGTAGCGGTTCCTCAGTCTGTCTTTGTCCTTACGACACTGGTGGATTTGACGAACAATGCCAGTTATTTTATGGAATGCTCCTCAATCTGGAGTTGTCTGATGTGTTCTGGTGATTGGATCCAGTCCCTCCAGCATACTATGTGAGTGATGTTGTGACATTCTCAGTCTTCTAGAAGTACACAGTGTCCATCTGCACCCTCATCGGGCATTATAACATGTCCACATCATCACTTTGTGGGGTGGTGCTTCATTGCTTTCAGGTACAAGGTGCACCTTCCTGCCTGAGCCCTGGGACCAGCCCCCTTCCTCATGAACCCAGTTCCTTCTAGTGCCCCATGAGCTAGACATTCTGTCTTTGCTATTCATTTATTACATTATTACATTTCTAGTTGTTTATCTCCTTGTCTATTATGTTGGAATCATCCTGCTTATATTTATTTCACAAAATCATAAGCATCATCCCATGTCATGAACACTGTCTGAAAACATGATTTGAAAGGGCTGCATAGTATTCAGTCTTAAAACCAGACCATCATTTGTTTGACTAGACTTGACCATTAATGAGTGCAGTGGCCGCATCCTCAGCAGATACCCCAGACCACACCTCTGATTACTTCTTTAGGCCACATTCTTAAGGCTGAAATTTTGCCAGAACAGTAGTGAAAGCATCATCTAGAAGCGAGGGAATGGTTTTAGCTGTTTGAGTTATAAGAGGTTAGAAAGAAACTGTTTCAGTTAGAAGTGCTGACTCTGGGTGGGGAGAGGCAGCACTGGGAGGAGGGGGTGGTGGGAGGCGGGGTGGGAGGTGGCTTCCCCAGCGGGGCCTGGCGAACAGAGAGTTGGAGGTGGCAAGGGCCTGGTATGTGCAGGGACTTTGAGGTGACCATGGGCCTGTTGCAGGGTCTGTGTTAGGAGAGAAAGGAGCAGAAGTTGACCACAGGGTCTGATTCCTAGTGAGTAAGGGGAGGGCGTGTGTGGGTTCTGTTTCCTGCCCTGTGCAGAGTTGGTGCTTGCAGAGCTGTGGGGCTCCAGGGAGGATGAGGCAGAGCCTGGCGCGTTGCAAGGCAGGAGCACCCAGCATTTGTAGCTTCCCGCTTTGTTCCTTCTGCTCTCCCCTTGAGCATGGCTTTGCCAAACTGGCTTTGTCCCTGGGGCAGAAAGCCCAGGGCAGCAGCGTTGCTTGGTTTCCTTTCAATGTGCTCTACTGCCTGTGGCCTGCTTAGCACAAAGCCCTCCTTTTCTGGGGTTGCTGCTGTGGGGGCGCGGCTGGTGGTGAGGGTGTCTGGGGGACTGGCCCCTTGTCCTGAGACTCACAGCAGGTCCAAGGCCATGGGTAAAGGAGGGCCGAGGGCTGCCAGCCAGGCCCTGACATACCTGAGCTCTGGATGTAGGGAGCTTCCCCCGGGGCAGAGCCTGAACTGGACCTTGGAGAGGGACCCTTCCTCACTAAAGAGGTCTTCAGCAAGGCAGGGAGGCTATGGTGGGCAGGGGGTGGTGGGCAGGGGGCAGGAACCAGCCTCGCCTCCAGCCTGCATGCTCACTGGTGCTCGGAAGCTTCCCAAGGCTTGGAGTGGATTTCACGGCCTGTGGGGAGAGGGAAAGAAAATGGGAGGCGCCTTGAAGAGAACTTGGGACAGTCGCTGGGTTTCTTAATGGTTTTTCTGAGTCGACTTGAGTTCTTAGACCTGGGGAAGCTGCCCGAGGTCACGGAGCCAGGAGGTCTCTTGGCATTCATCATCCTTGCGGGAGGTTCTGGAGACTGCAGGGCCCCAACAGGAGCGTCCCGCTGTGTCTGGGGGACGCACGCAGAAGCTGACCTCCTCTCCTCTCCCACTTCCCTCTCCAGACGTCCTTCTACGGCCGCCTCAGGCACTTCCTGGATATCATCGACCCTCGCACACTCTTTGTCACAGAGGTAAGTAATCCTATCACTCAGTGGAGGCCCCTTGGCCTTTATAACTTGTTACTTTAGAACATCTTTGTGTCATCTGTGTGTGTGCTTTGTACAGATGATCTCATTTCATTTGGGTCTCACGCTAGCTTTCAAGGTACACACACACACATTGTTATTATTTCAAACTTTAATAACATTATAACAAGTACATGAATTATACACTCATTATAAAAATTTCAGTGGTACAGACGTGTTTAAGTAGAACAAGAAAGTAGCCTTCATATGTTCTCCCTACCCAGTTTCCTCCTCTCACAGGTCACGTAAGGCTTATTGAGGTATAATTAACCTTTTACGTGAACCATTCTGAGTCTTGACAAACATATTTAGTCGTGTATCCACTACCACCATGAGGATGTAGAACATTCCCTACCTAAAATGTTCTTATACCTGTTTATAATCACTTCTCTGCCCCCTACCCAGCCCCTGGCAATACCTATTTCTAGAATGTCATATAAATGGACTTCTACACTATGTAGGCTTGTGTCTGGCTGCTTTCTCTTAGCATGATGCTTCTCAGTTTCATCCCTATGGTTGTATGTATCTAGTTCATCACTTCTTATTGCTGAGTCGTATTTCATTAAGAGGATGTTCCAGAGTTTGTTTACCATCCACTTCTGATGAATACTTGGGCTGCTTCCAGTTTGGAGCTATTATAAATAAAGCTTCTATGAACATACCTTGTGTGGATGTATGCTTTCCTTTCTCTTGAGTAAACAACAAGGAATAGGATCACTGGCTCATGCAGTAAGTGTGGAAGTGTATGTGGAACTTCATAGGAAACTGCCAAACTGCTGTTCAGAGGGCCTGCCAGTGTGAGGGACCTTGAGAACTCCACTTCAAGAGTGAAATAAGGACTCACAAATACGCCAACAGCCTGAAGAGAAAGAGAAAAGTTAATGCAGAGAGTGCTGGGGTCCCAGGAGTATCCCTGGTGAGAAACCCACATGTTGACCAGTGGTTGGCATTTATATACGATTCGACATTCCAGGGGGCAGGGAATGGGGTGGTTACAAGGTGCTAATATTTTCTAGGACTAAGCAGAGAATTCCAGGGGAAAGGGTGTCACCTGTTTTTGCACCGTTTATGGTCAGTGTTGGATCTGAGGTCTTGGTGCTAAGGGGTGTGGAAGTTAATATGTTCACGACATTTCAATGGGGAAGGGACACTCAGGGCAAAGCCAGGGTGCTAAGGGGTGTGGAAGTTAATATGTTCACAACATTTCAATGGAGAAGGGACACTCAGGGCAAAGCCAGGGTCTTTGCACAGGCTCTCCAGATTGGTGGAGCCAGCTGAGCTTAAGGCCCTTCTTGAGGAAGTTTTAAAGAGCTCTCATCAGCATTTTGGTTGGCTGGTGAGGCTCAGCCCATATGGTTTCATCCATGACCATTCCGAATAATAACTGACAGGTGGAAGATGAGTGTGCTGCTTGTGTTTGGCCCCGCCCTTATGTGGCCTTGCTGGGGGCTGCGGCCTCTACCAGGAGACGCATTTTACATTCCTGCCCACAGAGTTGCAGTCGCTCCACAGTCGCTCCACATCCTCCCCAACAGCTGGTATTGTCATCGCATTTCTTTCCAGCCATCCCGAGAAGTGTGTCTTTATAGGCTTTGTGTCCTTGCAAAAGAGTGTAGGAATGCATGTGCATAGAAAGCAACAAATATTTATTAAGCACCAAGTGTAAGCAAGGGAGTTTTAAAAGCAATTTGCCTGAATTATCTCATCAGATGAACTCAAAGCAGCCCTATAAGATAGACTTTTGTAAGTCCCATTTTATAGGTATGGAAAAGAGAGAAGTCTCATGCGAGTGATGCTGGCCAGTGGTAGGTGTGAACCCAGGTAAACTTGTCTCCAGAATTCTTAGCCAGTTTGCTGCCTTGTTCAAGTAACTTGAGTATAAGGAATGCTCCCCACATGACTCAGTTGGCCATGACCTGGGCCCCTAGTGCCACCTTTCTGCACATCTCTGTGCTGAGTGTTGGCTTGTTTTCGCCCAGAGTTGATCGTGCTGGAAAGATGCATAAAATCCTCTGATTCCACAAGCATCTACATTGTTCCTGGGGTGTTGGCCCAGAACTTGAAATGTGGGAATTCCCCTGATATGTGATATCCTCAGTGACAGTATTTTCCTGGCTGCCCTTACCTGCCCCTTTGATTGACTGCCACCTGAAGGCGAGGTTGCTGTACAAACTGGCTGTCTGTTGTCTCCTAAGGGGTAATCAATGTGATCACATACAGATTTGGAAGAGTACCAATCTAGAGAATTTCCTTACATAGCCTAGGTTATGTGTCTCCAGAAAGTTCCAGAATAGCACAAATCTAGATACAGTTGCAATAAATGCCACCTACTGATGGAGGAGGTAGCAGAGGTCAGTACTTAACTTGAAGGATGGAGGTGCTAATGGTGGACTTTGAGAGTGATGAAGGGAACATTTTAGGACTCCCCAGATTGCCATGAGAAGGCAGAGATGTGGCGGGGTGCCTGGCAGTTACAGGAGGGCATGTTACCTGTGCCAGGGGGCTCATATCCTCCCTCCTTTCCAGTCTACCTTCCTATTCCCAAACCATTTCATTTTACCACTTTTTTCCTGAACCACGTCTTTCTTCTTTGACTTCTGCATTATTAAAGCTCCCTACTGCCCCCATTCCTATATACCACTAATCCGTTTTTGGTCTATTTCCTCTATCAGTCATGAAAATGTCAGAGCAACTTTACTATTTGCTGACTAGAGAATACCAGGCCAACAGCAGTATTAGAGTATTTTTCACATTTCATGTTTCCCTGCTTCATCAAAGATTCTGATAGAGTTCCCAGAAAAATCTGAACCTCCCCTCCATCTCCACCTCTGTTAGGGACTGATTCTAGTCCTACCTGCTGGCCTTTTGGAAAAGCTTCTGGCCATAGGAGATATTCTAGGTTCTAAAAAACTCCAGAAGGGCCTTGTATGCAGCTTTCAGCTCTCACTGGTTCTAGTCTTGACAGGTTACTTAGCAAGACCATCTGCATGAAGCAATTAGATCAGAGGCACGAAGCAGAAAGAGTCGCTGGTCTAGGTCCCACTTGCCATGAACTGAGCACTACTAGGAGGGCCAGACCCACTTCTGCTGAGCTCAGTCCATAGGCCAGGGCTCATGTTTACAAATACTGCCCTTCTCTCACTCTTGACTGATGTCCTGGTAGGGCGCGTGGGGCAGTGGCTGTCCGGCTGGAGGAAACATGGACAGGTATGTGTGCCTGCAAGATGCCTGGGAGACAGTGTGGGAGCTGAGAAGGCATCTCTGGAAGCTGTATATTCCCAAGATAGAGAGATCCTGATCAGCGTGAGCCATCTGGTGACCCGGTTGTGGGGGACATAAGCTGAGCCAATGGATAGACTCATCTGGAGAGAATTTTACAGCTACTTGTTTGTAATTTATAGCTGATCAAGCTTTAAAAAGATTTCCAACCCTTGTGTGTGTAATGAGGCGAAGGGAATTTTATTCACTGTAATTTCTCTAAGGAAGAAGGCTCTCTTTGTTCTAAGAACATCTTGGGAAAGGTAGAGACGGGGAGCTTGGTTTATCTGACAGAAGAGGAAGAATTGTGCTTTTTGATCCTAAAAGGAGAGAGGAGAGAAGGAAAAAGAGAGGGAAATGGGAAGGAGAGCGAGTAGCACTGTGGCTAAAAGATTGGGATTCCCAAACTGTTCTGTTTGCCTGAAGCACCCATGCTTCACTTAGGCCCCTTGTCTCTGAGTGTGTGCTGTGTCTCTGGGCTCGACTTTGAGAGTGAAAAAGGTCTTTCTTTTTCTTACTTGGTTTGCCCCACCCCCCATAGGCACCAACTTTGGGGTGCTGCAGACAATGCTATGGCTGCTTCGGGAAAACACCCTTCTCTTAAAGTTCATGAGGAGAGGAGGAACTTCCATGCTCATGACTTCTTAAAACTAAAGAGACTTGAGGTTCCTAGGTGCTACCCAACCCTCTGTCGCTAGGCAAGGATATGCCGTTCTTTCTCCAATCCCAGTTGATGCAGAGAAGGGATATCCTAGATGGGTCTGTGATAACACACAGGGATATGCTTAACTATGTCCTGTGTGCTCAAGGAATGATCTCTGTAAACCAGCATCGCCATGAGGGACTGTGGTCTGCTGCTTTGGAACCCTGACCATACCCTGCACCTCTCCAGAGCCCAGAAGCTTCACTTATTACTTTCATCAAATGCCCATTAGGCTTGACCTGTGTTGGGGCTGTGCTGGGGTGGGTAGGTCCCGTGGTTCTGCACAGATACCTAGAACCGGTTCCCTGCTCCTTGCACTTTGCACTCTCTGGTGGATGAGATGGCTCACAGGTACTAGTGGTCAGGAACCTTTGAGAGGGGCAAGCCGGATGCCCTCTGACTGTTTAGAGGAGGATGGGGACATTTCTGGATGATTTCTGGAGCCCTGAAGGATAGATGGGAATAGTGATAGACTGGCAGGGAGGAAGGGTTGTACTGGCGAAGTGATGAGTATGGGGACCTCAGGAGGCCAGAACACCTGGGCTATCCCCGGAGAGTGGGTGGTCCCTTTGCTGGAAGGAGGGTGAAAATATTCCTGGGTGCTCCTCCCAACCTGACCGGGTGCTGTCACTTCCATCATTTATTTAATCTATTTAATAATAAAGTAAATAAATGTTGAACTATTTTGACATCCTCCCTTAGCCAAACAGGGATTCCTCTCAGTCAGCATTTGGGTTGGGAATGACTTTCGTGTCTCTCTTCACCCCCAAAAGATTGCTGTTGGTCTTGATGGCTCTTTCCCCAGCTTTCTTTTTGTGCCCATTCCTTCATGTGTCCTTCCACCCTGATTCTTACCCAGCATGGTATCCTATCCTCTCTAGCCCGTTCGCTTCCTTCTTTCCCTCAGGGCCTTGGGGCAAGACCAGAGGGGCTAGGATTCTCCTCTGTTGAAATTCTCTGCTCCAGTAGCAGACTTCTCAGACTCCTGCATCTCCAGAGGGGTCTTCTGGAGACTAGGGCCCTGGTGAATACATGGAGAGACCCTCACAGTGATACTTTCTGGCTGGAGAGCCTGAGTCTCAGGCAGGCCCATGATGGAGTCTGGAAAGCGGCCAACTGGTCTGTCTCCCCCTGGCCCCAGATTCTTGAGAAGGGCTCCTAGCCTTGCCTCTGCTCCAGCTAGCTCCTCATGGTCTTTGCATTCAGGAGCTGGTTGCCTGTTTGTTCCTGGCTGAAAAGACTTCCTGCAAAGTTCACCCTGCCACCAAATATCCAGCTTTCCTCACCCCTGCAGTGCCCAGGGCTCTTCCGCCAGGCCTCACACTGATTCAGAATGAGAGGAAGGTTTAAAGCTGGGAGACCCTCTTCCTGTCTCTCAGGTCTCCCTGAAAAGACCCTTTTTCTGCAGTGGGGCAGCAGCACAGGGACCTCTCAGGACAGTGATCTAGGACCCTGTCTTTCCTGCAAAGGGGCCTGGAGCCCTGGCCTCTCTGCCTCTAGCATCCCAGACTTGGCTGAGAGTTCCTAAGACCCAGAGACACAAAAGCACGTTCTAGCTTCCTTCCATCCTGATTCTCAGAGTTGTCTTCAGGAGCTTTGGATTTAGTTCTCCCCGAATCCATGCCAAGATGAGCTCTTTGGAACTTATTCTCGGGGCAGGAGGCCTCCCTTTGATGACCGTGTCAAATGGGTTGGAATCTGGCCAGGTTGTTATAGGAACTCAGGAGAATCCCTGGAGTGGGAAAATAATGAGAACACGGGGCCATTCACCATTCAGTGCTGGGAAGTAGAGCATTCATTGTCTGCTGGTGGAGGCTGAGAGGAAGCAGGCATGGGCGGGAGTTCGCTGCATCACTAGGAGGCTCTGGGAGGTGGGGGAGCAGAGCAAGGTTCTGTCTAAACTCTTGGTTCAGATGCTGAACTGCTCGCCTACTGTCTGTGTGACCTTAATTTTGTTGAAAAAACAAATGTAGTACGTCTAGAAGGAAAATTACCCCTTCGAAGTAGTTATCTCAGTGGGATGTTTACAGGTGATTTAAAATGATTTTTTGTCCTTTTCTATTTTTTCCTGACATTTTCTATACATGGCATGGATTAATTTGAAAAAAACCCCACCAAGACAAAAAGTTATCTCCACTTTGGAAACAAGCAGATTCTGGGAAGGCACTCCGGAATTTAGAAATTGGGAAGCATACATTTAAAAGGACAGGGATGGAGTGCACCCTGGTGGCCTAGCAGTCTAGTATACCTGGGAACAGTCCCCCATACATCCCAATGTCCTGGGTTCAAGGCCCTAGACAAGGGGAACAACCAATGTGAACAGCTAAATAAAATTTTAAATGAAGCTCTTCCTCCTCCTCTTTCGTCCAACCTGCTTGCCTGCAACTTTCCTTTAAAACAAGAGCGGGGGTGGGGGCAGGGTGCCAGGGAATGGTGCACCTGGGTGCAGCAGGGCTTACATACAGTCCACACACATCCCAAGGTCCCAGACCCACGTCCTGGGTCCAGGGAGAACAACCAATGTGAGCAGCTAAACAAAAATGAAGTGCTTCTTCCTCCTCTCTTCTTGCCTGCCTGTCTCTGCTCACCTTCATTCCTGCCTGCACCTTTCCTCTTAAAAAAAAAAGGAGTGGAGGACAGGGATAGTACTTTATAGTCATCCAGGTTGTCCCCAGGTAAGAAGCTTTCCTGGCCCCCCTGACTGCCTAGTGTTACACTGTAGGGCCACGCAGGCCTGGCAGGTGGGGGCGGCTGGGCTGGCAGCTGTTCCTGCTGTTATGTAAAGTAACAGTTCACTTCTCTCCTATAAGCCTGGGTGCCCTTGCTGGTGTTACGTCCTGCATTCAGGCTGAGGGGCTCAAGTTGAGGTCTTGGCTCGTCACCCAGCCTGACTCCATCAAAAGGGGAACAGGGAAGTTTCGTTGGTAATTTTTCCCCCATGTTGCATATCCCCGATGTCTGGGTTTCTTGTCTGACCTGGCCATACACTGCTGTCTAGCACTATCCTCTGTTTATTTTTTTGTTTTATTTTCAAAGAGGAAGGAAGGAAGGGAAAAGAGGAAGAAATATTTAAGAAAGGAAGAGGTGGAAAAAATATCTTTATTTAGTTGTTCATTTTGTTTTTTTACCCTGCCCCAAGGTCTCAAGCCTGGGTCCTTGGGCTTATATGGTCCACACACCCAGCGTCACAGCTGCCTGAGCCACAAGGGTGCACCCCTGTTGCTATTGTTAAATGTACAACATACATACAGTAAAATGCATAAATCCCAAGTGTATGGCCTAATGGATTTTGACATATTTATACCCATGTAACCACCACTGAAATGAGACATCAAACATTTCCATGATCCCAGGAACTTCCTTTTCCAAGTTAGAGTCCCTTCTCCTATCCAAAACTTCTACTTACAAGGTGAGTCTTGCCTGGTTTTGTTGTGTGTGTGTGTGTGTGTACATCTATATTTCTATGTATCTATAGATGTACATATATATATATATATATCTTCTGACATCTATATGTCTTCTGTGTCTGACTTCTTCAGTTATCATAATATGTGTCAGCCTTCTTGCCATGCAACAAAATTAAGTGCCTTAAAATGACAATGAGTTCTTGTATTCACTGATCTTCAGTTTGGGCAGGGCTTGGGAGCTGGGGTATTTGTCTCTGCTCCATGCAGCATCAGCTTGACTGGGGGTTGAAAAAGCTGTTTCAAGATGGTTTACTCAGATGGTGGGCAAGTTGGTGCTGATGTCAACTGGTAGCACAGCCAGAGCCGTGGGCCAAGGCTTCAATTCTATTCTGCCTGGGTCTCTCCCTTAGGCTACTTGGGATTTCTTATAACATGGTGGCTGAGTTACAAAAGAGTGACCATCTGAAGAGAATAAGCTTACAGCTTTGCACCAAACATACTCTGTTTGTGGAGGCAGATGCAAAGTCCTGTGCAGGATCAAGGGGAGGGGACATAGACTCTACCTCTTAATGGCAATGTTCGAGTTTCTAGAGGCACCTGTTATTTGTAGTTTTGCTTTTTCATTGCTGTATAATATTTCATTTTGTGCATATACTATAATTTACTTATTTAGCTATTGACAATTTGTTTTCCATTTTGGGCTATTTGAATAGTGTTATCATGAATATTCTTATTATCTTTTGGTGACAAAGACTGCCTTCTATCACTGTTGCTGTTTCTTTAGCTTTTAAGATGAAAAACACACACACAGCTCTATCCTCTTGTTTTCTCTCTCTCTCCATCAGTTACTGTAGCCATATGTACTTTAGTATGTAAATCTCTGCTAGAGTGTTTTTAAAATGTTGAAAAGAAATTTTATATACGTATTACATAAATATGTTCTCTTTATAAAAACTTACAGTATTACAATTTAAATGGAATTTAAATTTAAATTCAGATACCCCTTACCAAGTCTCAGCCCTTTCTTCCTACTCTGTCATCCGTTTGTTGGGTCTCTTTCTGGAACTACTTTGATGCATTTACACACATAAATATTCTCATGGAAAACATTGTTTTCTGTCTCTGTGTGTGTTTTGTTTGTTTAGTACAATGAACAGCATCATACGGTTCTGCAATTTGCTTTCTCAAAAAAATGTGTTAGAGATGGCCGTGGAATCGCATGTAGATCTGCTGCATGTTTCAGTCTGTGGAATATGTTTCCATCATATTATTATACACTGTCATCTAGCCATTTCCCCGTGGAAGGACATTTAGATGGCACCCTTCTTTATTGTTCTGCTGTGTCGCATGAGCTGGAAGGCAGCCTTGCACACTGTATACATGACTGTCAGACTTGACTGATACTGATACACCTCCCCTGAGAGAGGTCCGGGGCCCTGCATCTGTGCCCCTCAATGTTCCTTTTCTTTTCCCTGCAGAGGCGTCTCCGAGAGGCCGTGCAGCTACTGGAGGACTACAAACATGGGACCCTTCACCCTGGGGTCACCAATGAACAGGTAATTCCTCTGAAGGTCAAGAGAAGAAGGAAGGAGGCAAATTCAGAACTGCTTTCTTGTACCAGAATTACTTCTCTTCATTGTCTGTTTCTATGGTTACTACATACCCCAGTAGACTTCTGCTCTTTGGAGAGGACACTCAGATCTCTCTAGTACCCTAGGTCTGGTATGAAGCACGGTGGCTGATAAAAGCTCAGGAGGTCCAAGGGAGTGGTTTGCTGGAGCAGATATGTGTATTCCTTCCCAATTCCACATTCAGTGCTTTCACAGTGATAGCTTGAAATCAGCCATGATAAATCAGAACTTCCCCACCCCAAGAACAAATTATTAAATATTTGCCAGCATATCACTACTTAAAGTTTTAGATTGAAGGTGGAAAAGATTACAGATTGTGGCAGAAGTTAGTGTAAGACACTATAATTTCATTTTTCAATATCATGTAGGAACTTGAACTAGAGATAATTAATATGTTGATGGTTGTATTTTCGTTTGGGAGGAACGGGAAGGGGATATAGTACAGGGCCACTTTCATGATTACAGGTAATGGTTAATGTACCACATTTTTGCTTTTAGTTCATAAGTATTAAAAAACTTTTAAAATGATTTTTACATTTATAAAAAGCAATATGCGTGCATAATTCAAAAAGTCAAAACAGTTGTAAAGAAAAATTGATGTTGCACCATCTCTCCCCAGTGCTCATTCCAGAAGCACACACTTTAAACAATTTCTTCAGTTAGAAATCTAGATTTCAAAGTAATAGGTTTATCTATACTACGATTTCTCAACTAGTTCTCTTGCAATATCTAGTACAGTAATTAAGAAGTTATCACCCATTCCCACAAACACAGTTTTCTCCCCTCATCACTCTCCCCAAATCATTCCAATGATTTGGGGTCTGCAGACAGTCAACATTCACATTATTGCAATGATGTAGCTAGCACTTTAGAGTCAAGGTGGTGATATCATGCTTGCTTCCTTTTTCAATTTTGTTTTATGTGGAGTTAATAATTACCTCATTGTTGCACACGGTTTTCTTCCTACCATCTGTGATCCTTACTACTGCTGCTCACAGTGCTTCTTTTTAATGTGAAGACTCATGTCCTTCAGTTTCATTTTTCTCCTGAAATTTTCCTTTCAGGTGCCTACCTCCTCTATCGCCAGGCCTTCCTCTTGGTGAATATGCTTTCCTTTTAGAGGAATACCTTTTCTAGTAGCTTCCTGAAAAAATGATTAAGTGGGAAGAAAATTTTGAGCCCTTTTAGATCTGAAAAACTGTAATTCTTCACCCAGCCTTAATTTGTAGTTTGGCTGAAAATTCTCGGTTGACAATCATTTTCCTTTAGAACTTTGCAGACATTGCTCTATTGTCTTCTGCTTTCCAATATAGTAGTTGAAAATCTTATTCTATTTCATTCCTGATTTTTTTTTTTTTTTTTTTTTTTTTTTTTTTTTTTTTTTTTTTTTTTTTTTTTGCAAGTAACTTGTTTTCTCTTTTGGGAATGTTTAAGATATTCTCTATAAAATTTATTTATGAAATTCCATAATGCTTTTAAAATTCATTATTTTGGGTTCGGGATGACTCCTTTCAATCTGAAGACTCCTGTTCTGGCAATTTTTCCTTATATTGTTTATTTGATCATTTCTTATTCTGGAACTCCTGTTAGTCCAATATTTGATAGCTTATATTGACGCTCGGGTTTTCTTATCTTTTCTATTTCATCATTCTGTCTTTATGTTTGACTTTGCAGGAAATTTCCTTGAGTTTATTTTCGACACTTCAACTCATAATTTTAATTTCTGAGACTTGTTTCTTTATTTTTTGTTCTTTTAAACAGAACCCACTTTCTACTTATGAATACAGCATTACCTATCTTTCTAAATTCTAGAAGTCAAGTAGAGAAAAGAGGCTGCAATCTCAATATTTTCTTTGCAGACTTTCATATACTTCCTTGCCTTTATTTTAGCGTCATCTACTGCCACTTCCACTGTCTAGATTGCCAAGTCCGGAATCACTTGGATTCAGTTTCTCCGGAAGACTGATAACCTTCCAGTCCCTGGGGGACACACGTGAGGATGGAAAGGGTCACCTTACTATGCACGGAAGACCTGGAGGCTCTGCTACTTTGCGTACAGACTTTGAACCAGTCTCCTGTGTTTAGCCCAATAATTAACTCATTCTTCTTGTGGTGCCGTGTCTCTCCAGGATGTGAGCATTGCTCATGTCCTGGGTCAGGGAACTTGCTCCTTAGGCATGCCCTCTGTAGGCCTTTAGGAGATGGCTTCCTCTCCTCTACCAGAGCGGTGACTAAAATTCTATTCATTTTCTATCCCCAAACATGTCGCTGCCCCTCTGCCACTGTTGTCTCCTCTTCCATTCTGGTAACTGCGAGTGCCATCCCTGCCTCCTGAGACTTCAGACACGAAGCCCATGCAGGAGCTGTCTGCTGCTCACAAGGCACCCGAGTGCCTGGCTGGGTGTTCCTGGGGCAGGCGGCTTAGCTATCAGCCCTCCCCAGTTCAGTTCACCTCAGGATGGATTTATGGAGCACCCACAGGCCAGGCTTGGTGCTGGGGCCTAGCGGGGAGAGTAAGGAAGAATCTGGATGAGAGTCTTGCCTCTGAGTCTCTGAGAATGTAGGCGATGGCAGTGAAAACACATGATGCTATGTGACTGAAGAGATTTTTAACCTGAGGCATAAAAAGGGGCTGGTAAGGAGCTGCCAGGTAGGAGCAGACATTAGGAAGTTCATCGTGCTCGTAGAACAAGACCCTCCAGGGGAAGTGACAGGTTTCTGCAGCCATCAGCAGGGTGGGGTAGGCTGTGATCTCCTCATTCCCTAGCACTGTGCTTCTCCCCGGCCAAGGGCACCCAGGAGCCTCGCATGCTCTGACACGTCCCTTTCTGGGCCTAGGTAGTCCTCAGACCCTTGCATTCCTCTGGAACCTGTGTCTGCTCCCACCGAGCTCCCCTCTCATCTGTCCTTGATGAGGCTGACCTCTTGGGACTCCTTCTAGCTTCCAGAATTTGAGGAGTGAAACCACGTTCCCCACTTTGCTCTCTTCAGTAGCTTAAAGCTGCCCGCCCTGTTTCCTGGGCCGCCTTTGTTTTGTTTTGAAAGACTCCATGTGCCTCCACGGAGCTGGAAGGAGGCAGGTGGGGGGACCATGGCACTAGTGCTTCCCGATTCTGGCTCCTGTTGGGAATGCCAGCAGTGTCCATCTGGTGGCTGGGCAGCACAGTGAGCTGGGGAGAGCCCCCTAATAAGACCCCTAATAAGCCCTCTAATAAGCAGAGGAGCCTCCTCCTTCCCCCTGCACCCTGGGCTCTCACAGTGCTTCTCTCCTGGAGCCTCCTCTGCAAAGCACACCCCTCTGGCCTCCACAGGCACAGCAGGGCGATGACATAAAAGCTCAGTGTTAAGGACAGTCCCTGTTCCTGGTCCAGGACGGTCCTGCTCGGGAGTCACATCTGTGCCTTCAAAGAGGCCCAGAGTGGTTCTTGATCTCAGTCTGGACAGTGGCCTCTCTGCTCCTGGGTTCTATGCCTGCGCTGATGTTCTCTCACGGGTGTGTGGGTCAGAAGCCTACGGCTGCATCCTGGTGCTTGCAGGCCTGTCCCAGTGTCCTGGGCTGTGGTGGGAGACCTGCACACCACTTTGTTATCTAACTTGCCCTCTGGTTACAGTCTGTCGCTCATGGGTGCCTCCATTCAACCCACTCAAGGGGGTTACTATTTTGTTTCACATGATGGCTTGGCTTGGCCTTCTGTTGGTGGGCGGGTGAACTCTCCTCCAGAGACTGTTAGCCTGTTAAAAGGTTGCTACATCAGCGAAGATAAGAGACATATAATTTGCCCTTTGGATTTGATAGGTAGAAAAGATGTGCTGGGTACCCTAATCGATTAAACAAAGCCGTAGGTGGGTGCAACAGAAAGTAAATGTAGGCAGGCTTCTGACCCACCCAACCTGCCTTCACTTCTGGATCCTGACTCTGCTGTATGCACCTTATAAGCCTGGGCTTGCTGGAATGTTTGGCATGGACGAACATGGGGCATTAAATAGGGACGACCCTCCACTCACTGCGTGCTCACTAAGTACCAAGCGTCACAAGAAGTGCTAGCACTTTAGTGCCTCAAATAGTCTTCATAGAAACCCTGTTTGATTGGCACCTGTATTAACCATATTTTACAGGCAAAAAGACCCTGAGGCTCAGAGACATTCATGACTTACCCAAGGTCACACAGCCAGTGTGTGGTGGGACAGCATCTGACTCTGGCCTCTGAGACCCAATGCCTGTCTTTTACCCTCTCTCTGAAGGTGGATTTGGAAGGGAGGCAAACTCTGTGGAGTAGAACATGAGCAAACGGAGCAGAGTGAGTGGAGCGTTCAGGCCGTGACCAGAGGACTTGGGATGTGCGAAGGCCTCACAGCCCCAGTACGCTTGTGCGGGTACCACTGACGGTTCTGACTGTGGGCATCTGCTGAGCACCCAGGATGTCCAAGGTACCGAGGTGGCCGGCACCAGGGGACATCATCACAGGCCTGTTTCCTGCCCTCACCAGACAGCTCCCAGCACAGGCGAGGTGACGCACATAGTGGTGGCTGGAGGCCCAGCTGGTAGCTAAGCTGCATGAACCTAAGGCAAGAATAGGTGGGAGTTAAGTGGGGAGAGAATTCTGAGAGTCCAGGTGATGAGAAAGGCTTCATGCAGGGGCACACCAGTGGGCCCGAAGGGTCAGGCAGTGGTCGAGAGAGACCCAGGATAGAGGGGTGGACTTTCCCTGTGAGCCACTGACAAAAGCTGAGCAGAGTGGTGTGGGCAGAGGGTGAGATGGGATGGGGAGGGTGGCGACTGATGCAGAGAGATAAAGGGGAGAGGAGAATAGACGGGGAGGTGGGGGGATGAGTGGGGGAGGGGGGGAGAGAGCGAGAGCGAGAGAACGTTGAGAAGTTAGTCACCGAAGCCCATGTACAGAACTAGATGTATTGTGTGTGGTGGGGAAGAGGAGGCTCTTGGCAAGCTGACCCATCAAAGTGGTTTCGTAGTCAGATGGGCCTGGGGAGTCCCGGGTGGATGGGGAGGACTCAGCGCTGTTAAGGAAACCAGCCGGAAGCTACTGGAGTAAGCAGGGGTGAGGTGCGCTGGCCTCTGGGAGCTACTGTGGGCTTCTGAGTGGTGGTTTCTTCCATCATTCCACGTTCCCCAGAGACTAGGAACCAGCGGCTTCCTTTAGAAGAGCCCAGCCTGCGATTAGCATAACACATCAGCTGCTCCAAGGCCCCGTGCAGGTTGGGTTTCAGCCTGCAACCTGCTCAAGAGAAAGGGCAGCTGGATGTAAGAGATCCTGCAAGTCTCCTTTTCTGGCAGAGAGGAAATGGGGTCAGCAGTGTTTGGGCTTTGCTGAAAATAGCAAAGGAAAATACCAAGTTAAAAATACTTGCACCCCAAATCTTCTGTGAGTGTCAGCAGGTTTGTCAAATTTGGCTTGACTGACCACCTGCCTCTTACCTTGATCCCTAGTCTCAGACTTTTGGGGTCTTAAGCAGCACCCCACCCTCTGAGCCAACCTCATTAACACAGAACAGGCAAATGATCAAGCCGAAGTCTTTGTATAGCATGTTAGGTATTGTACTGGGTACTGTGGACGCATCTCTGGGCCCCGTCATTGCAGTGGCCTCCTGGATGGGCACTCCCCATCCACCCAGGTCCCTCTGTCCACCCCCAGTCCAGCAGTCAGAGTGGTCTGTGGAGCACAGATTGCATCCTTTGCTCTCTGCTCCAGGGTTTCTCAGCTTTGGCATGATTGGGGCCAGATAATTCTTTATTGTGAGACCTGTCCTGTGCACTGTGGGTTAGTATGTGGCATCCCTGGCTTCTGCCATTGGATACCAGTAACACCCCCTCCCAAATCATGACAAGCCAGCCTTGCCAAGTGTACCCTGGGTGCAAATCCCCTGGGTATAGTTCTGTTAAGAACTATACTCTAGCAGAGACGGCAGTGTCCCCCTTTCTACTTACACTAAAAGCCACAGACCTTAGCATCACCTGTAAAGCACCCCCTTCCTCTTGCCTGTCTCTTACTCTTCTTCCCCGTATTCAGTCACACTGGCCTCCTCCTTGCTGTCCCTCAGACATGCCACACGGGCTCACTTTTGCCTCAGGGACTTTGCACTGGCTTCTCTGTCACTTACCAGATCTCTGCATGACTCACTCCTTCCTTGAGTGCTTCCTCCAGAGTTACTTTGATGACAACTACCTGCCCACCGCTTTCTACTGTGACCCCCCAACTGCTGCCAGCGCTCTCTCTGTAGACTGTTCGTCTTTCCCTTGTTTTCTGAAGTACCTTTCCTAATGTGTCTGAGAGAGAATTTACCTACTATTTGTATCACTTTTTGTCTGTCCCCCACTAGCATGTAAATTCTATAAAAGCAGAGATTTGGGGCCTTTTCTGTTCATCAATATCTTCTCAGTGACCAGCACATAATACGTGCTCAATACATTTGTGTGGCCTATATGGACTTCCTTTAATCTTCAGAATAACCATGCAAGTAAATATGCATCTCTCCGCATCACAAATGAGGATGTGGAGGCTCAAAAATATGAAGAAAAGTGTCCCATATCATCTGGCCAATAAGTGCAAGATCAGGAATTAAACCCAGGGTTGTCTAGCCTCGGTAAGTTCTCTTAGGGTCTGGGAAGGCTGTCCACCGCTGGTGCACTGCTGCAGGACTAAGAGGAAGTTCTTTCTTCTTTCATGAAGAATTCATGTAGAATCGGGGGAGACAGACACCCTATATAGATTTGCATATCGACATACTACCTGGGAGTAACCATGGCAGCACAATTAATAGCCGGGAATATTGGGATTGGCCCAACTGATAAATTAGGAAGTTTTTTTTTCTGTTTTATGGAGGCATCTTTTGCCTTACAGAAGGATCCCCTTCAGGCTCTATTTAATTACCTTCTGGAGGTTGTTTTAAATAGGCTGTCTTTGCTGCCTTGGGAGGTTTAGAGAAGCAGCTTGGAAGGGGCGCCAGCCAGACGGGGTGGGTGGGGGTGGCGGGGTCTGGGCAGTTACTCCTCTGTCTGGGATCCCGGTGCTAGAAGGCAGGGCTCCTGCGTCTTGGCTCTCCTTGAAGCCTGTTTCGGACTCTTTCTCATCCCCTTTCTTGTCCTCTACACTGAGGTTCGAATAGCATTAGATGGTCGCTCAGCTGAAATGCTGGCCGTTTCTGAACCAGCAAACTTTTGCCTTGTAACAGCCACTTTTCACCAACACTGCTTCCCCCATTCCTTCTCTGTTTTCATTCCCTGAATGGAGACATTAAGCGAGGTCCAAAGTCATATAACCTCAGTGCTTTGTTGCGTCAGCCAGTGCATTCCAAGGGACTGAAGTATATATTTTCCTGTGCAACCAGAGGTGTAGAGGGAGATGGGCTGACCCCACAGATGAAGCCATGCTTAGGATCTTAGTTTACAGGCTGCTTCAATGGGCTGATGAGAAGATGTTGGGGCTCCCTGTACTAGATGCCTCTCTGGTTAGCTTCTCATCAAATGTTTCACATCTGAGGAAGATCCTCACCTCTAACCTGTTTGCAGGACTGGCTTATGAGGACTTCAAACTTGTGACCAGATCTTGGCTTGTGGGCAGCAGGTATCCACTGCCATTTCTACAAGCAGCATCTGACTCATGGGCCCAGCAGGTCCTAGGAAAATCCCAGACCCCAGGAGTCAGGGTTGAGGCCCTTTCCTGCTCTTCCTGGAAGCTCTGGCATCATCGGACAGGAAAGGATCCTGGAGAGACTTGATTCCACCTCCTGCCCCTTCTCCTTTAAAGTTCATTAATTTAAAAAGCAATATAAATCCTAAGGCATGAGGTGACTTGTATATGAATATATGCAAGTTAGTGACTGAACCGGGGCCCAAATCTGTGACCCTGAAAATGGAATGAATGCAAATGAGGTCAAGTCATGACTAGGAATTTTTAAATAGAAATGTCCTTACCACTTCATCCTAATATTCCTGGAGCTGGCATGTTGCTTGATGCTACATTAAGAGCCTCAAACACTGCCTTAGCATTCATTACCTCCTCTCTTCTCTGAAAGACTTCTCTGCCAAGGCAGTTTCCCGTAAACCCAAATGCATTATTAACTTAGGGTTATGCTAGCTTCTGTAACAAAAGACCCCCAAACATACCAACTCAAGTAAGATAGTTTATCTATCTGTTGCCATGTGACAGTTCAAGTTCCAGGTGGGCAGATGGTTCTGCTCTGAGTCATTCAGATACCCAGGCTCCTTCCATCTTGTTTCTCCATCATGATTCAGGCTGGGCTATAACCATATCCTGGCTCTGGCTCACAGCATGGAGAAAGCATAGAGGGGGCAGCACTGGTCAGAGAAAGGCACATCTAACTTCTCAGATGCCACTGCAGGACTCAGTCACTGTAAAAGAGTCCGGGAAACAGTCAGCCAGCTGTCCGCTGCTATTCTATTGCTATGAAAGAAGGAGACATAGGTTTTGTTGAACAATTACTAGTCTGTGCTACAGGAGCCAATAAAGAACTTAGAAGTTGTGTACCCTATTTCTGTTTTTCTAGTAGTCACTTTTAACTTTTTTAATAATTGTTTTTGAATAGGTAGCATGAATAATCTATAGAATTCTAAAGATCAAAACTAACAGGATAAAAAGCCAGCTTCCCTGTCCTAGTTCCGCAACTGTCCACTTCATCCACCAGACAGGTCCATTTTCTTCTGCATCCTGCCAGAGATATCTGCGTACATTTACCCTTTTTCTTTAAACAAATAATTTAATAGTTATTGAGGTAATTTTGCATTACAAAATAATTTAAGCCAATATATGCAGGTTCCTTTTTCCTCAAATACCTGCCGGCACACCCTACCCACCACCAAATCAGGCTACCAAATGTGCTAAACCATTGTACTAATGTTTTCAGTTCTCTGTTTATTGCCTCAAGATATGATGAATCACATTTTACTCCTAGGAAGTGTTTGATGGACAGTAAACTCAGCAACATGACCCCAAATGACCTTGTTAAGTCTAGTTTCTATTCAGTTTCCAAGATACATTGGAGGATTTGAATTGCCTTTAGTGCCATTTACATGTTCTAGAAAACTGGAGCCTGCTAGTAGTCAAAAAGGTAAAAACAGATTTTATTCTGAAACTATTGCAATAGAGGAGAAGAAATTTCAGTATAAAAATGGACAAGTGAGAATTGATCATCAAGGAGCAGAGTGGGTGTGTCAGTGAATAAAAAATTTCTATGAGAGTAGGTCTTACTAAACTGACCTAAATGATTTTTTAAAAAATTATTTGCTTATTGAGGCAGCTTTGTTTTACAAAATAATATAAGCCCATTTGTGCAGATTCCCATTCCTTAATTCCATGGCAACACATCCTGCCCACCACCAAATTACCAGAAGTTCTTTACCATTAACCATTGATGCCACCACTTGCCCCCAGCCCCTGCCCATTTCCCTACGGGTGACCTCAGTTCTATTGCTGATGTCCAAAGACTGGTTTTGTTTAGACTGCTCTTCTGTATCCTTTTTCTTTACATGCTAATGATATAATAATGATAACTGGTGAAGTTCACTGAAGCTTGATAATAATAGAGGGACAGTCACAAAAGGACAAATATCATATGATTCCACTTTGATGAAATATCTAGATGGTCAAATTCACAGGCACTGAAGGTAGGAATGTGCTTTCTAGGACATGGGGGAAGGAGCAATGGGCAATCAGTGCTTCATGTATATGGAGTTTCAGCGGGGGAAGATAATAAAGCTCTGAAGGTGCATGGTGGTGATAACTATGAAACTTTGTAAATGTCCTGAATGCCACTGAATTACCACTTAAAATGTTTAGAATGGAAATTTTAAATGTTATATGTGTTTTACCAGCATGAAAAATAGCCTTGAAGTCCACTAGTAAGGCACAGCTTATACTGCATTTATTCAAGATTTCTGTCAGGAAGAATAAGGCTGCTCTCTGTATACTGATGTGAAAATATCTCCAAATATATTGCGTGTCTAGGGAGACAGCGCAGTGTGCAGTGGCATGCCGGCTTCTAAAAATGGCCGTGCGTGGCGGTTAAGAATGGGGACTCTGGGGCGCGTCCTAGTGGCCTCGCAGATAATTCCACCATGGCATAGTCCACATACATTCAAGTACCTGCCTCTGTCACCTTCATTCCTGCCTGCACCTTTCCTTTCAAAACTAGAATGGGGACCAGGAATCAGACTGCTTGAGTTCAAATCTCAGCGCTGCTGGGAGATTTTGCGCAAGTCAGCTTGCCTCTCTGGGCCTCAGTTCCTACAACTGAGATATATTAGTTCCTACCTTATAGGGTTGTTGAAATTAAATAGGTTTATATATACAAAACCCTTAGAAGAATCTCTGACACATAACCCTTATTCTCTAAATGTGAATGAATAAATGCATGAGCGTGATGGACCCTGTGTCAGAGGTCATGCGCTGTCTTTCTGGCTCTGCCTCGGAGCCGTTAGGCCTGGTCTCTGACCTCTCAGCTTTGGTTTGCTCATCTCTTTTCTGTGCAAACATGTTTCTGAGTGTGAAAATAAAACAGTTAATAGGAGGGAATGTGATCAGCAAGTAGAACATTATGGAATCATCATGTAAGGTTTTACTATTGCCTTTTATGGGTGGCACCAGCCTGCCAGGGCCATGTGTGTGGCATTGTCATTGGGCAATGGGGACCAGTCTTGTAAGCCCTTTTGTCCCTGGCCTTGCCTGCTCACTCCCTTCTGAACTGTAGCCTTTGCTGATGAGACTGCTTCTGTCTGACTGTCTCTTTGCCGTTCGCTGGGTGGAAGTGGAGGAAGTGATGCTTGAACCACAGATGCAGCTGTGGACTACGGGTGCAGTGCTGCTTAGCTGGACTTTGGCAGTAGGCACAGGTACTGGTGAGAAGCATCTGCTGCCCCAGGAAAATGTCTGCCGCCTCTCTTCCTCCTCTTGTGCCTCAGGCCTGGCAGCCCCCGCTTCCTGGAACTCATGTCTTCTTCTTTGTTGATTTCTCTCCGGTTTTGTAGAGATACAACTTGTGTCCCTTTCTGGGAAAGGTGAATGCATCTTTCAGGCCAGCGTGGGAGTGCATCTGCACCCTGGAAAGGTTGCTGGCCGCTCCTTCATCAGCTTCTAACATAGGTGGCTTCTCTCGCCTGCTCTCATGTCTCCTTTCTCCACTCGTAGGGTCCTCAGCTTGTTTATTCCTTTCTGGATTTTTCGTTGAAGATTTGGGAACAAAAAGAGATGAATACATGTGTTTGTTCTACCAGGCTTAACCAGAAGTCAGTTAAGCCTTTGGTATACTTCTATTTTAGAGGGTGAGATTACTTTACTGAACAGTTATTTAGCACCAACTGTGTGCATAGCACTGTGGGAAATGCTTGGGGACAGTGCAGAAAGGCAGTCCTCTGGCTCTAAGAGGCTAAGAATCCAGCGGGTGTGGGGACTCAGACACAGAAGCTTCTGTTTCCATGTGGAGAGAGTGGGGTGGTAGACCTCTGTGCCCAGGACTGGGGTAACAATCAGGATGGTGCTGGGGCTTTCTGAGCAGAGAAGAAGGATCAAACTTTATTCTCTTTTTTTTTTTTTTTTTTTTTTGTCTCTTTGCTATTAGATTCTCATGTGTTTTCTCTAACAGTGACTCTGCATATGATTTTTCTCTTTCCAGTCCCCTTCAGTCCCCTATTATTATTATTTTTTAAATCTACTATTTCTAGTCTTCCTAGGTCTGGAATAGAAGATAATCCAATATGTATGAAACATAAAAAGTAGAATAATTGTAATTATATGCTGATAGTAAGTAAATTAAGGAGGGAATGCTGAGAGCAAAATGCATAAACTTTAATATACCAATTGCATAACTTCTATTTCTGCTACCCAGTAGCCCAGCTCTGCTGCAGGCATGTTCCACAGATGTCTTCAGCAATACTAGAGGCACAGCTGGAGTCCCCATTTTACAGATGAGGAAACTGAGGCTTGGAGATGAAAGTGGCAAAGTCAGGAAGCCAGGCTCTCATTCAGCTCTGAGAAAACCAGGTCACACTGCCTCTAGTGATTCTAGACCATTGATGTGTCTTCCTTAAATCAGTGATTCTTAAAGCTGAAAGGATTTTCTAGTGATTCTACAAAGCAGCCAGAAGGAGAATCCCTGATTTAATGCTCTGCTTGAGACCCCCTCACTCTGCTTTTCTGAGATGCCCACTGCCCACCCTTAGGGTGGCTGCCAGACCTGCGAGAGCCTGTCTTATGCCCTTTGGAGCTGGACCCCTGGGCTGGAAAATGTGACTTTAAAGACCTTATATTGACATGTGCTTTTAACTTTTGTTCTTTCTTTTCTTCTCCTTTCTCTTTCTTCCCTCTTTTCAGCTCTGGAGTGCACAGAAAATCAAGCAGGTAATCCCATTTTGTATTCTTTTCCTTCCCCTCTCCCTGGCCTTCTGGACCCTGCCCCTCTGTCCCTGGGATCCGGAGAAGCCCCTCCTCCCATGACAATTGCTCCCCCCGCCCCCATGACCAGCTCACCCTTCCTCCCTCCCAGCACCCAGGGCCTGTGGTTCTCAAGAATGGGGATCAGGCCAGCTTGCCTTTCCCTGGACCCTCTGCACTCTTCCCCTGTGGGCTCCTTTCACAAATCCTTGTTAATCCTTATTAATATGTGCCGGGCACGGGGGACAAAGGGCGACAGGGCAGGCATTTTCCCCATTGTTCCTGCGTTCAACTTTGAGGATTAGTCGGGAGGAGGAGCTCTACTTACTGCCCATGTCATGACTTTCTCCTGCCCTGAATGATAGAGAAGGACAGGCCAGAGGCAAGAGTCTTCCTGGGGTCTCTCCTTCCCACCCCCTGCCCTCCCTGACTGTCACCCTGTGTTTTGTTCCCTGCTCTGCCAGGCTATTCTGCACCCGGACACCAATGAGAAGATCTTCATGCCCTTTAGAATGTCAGGTAATCTCCTGGGACGCTTCTGGTTCTACCCATCCTTGGCCACTTCCTGTGGTCCTGGCTCCAGGAGAGTCCAGATATTGTGGCCCTGGGAGGGACACGGCCTAGGCCATCATATGCACCTTGGCTCAACCACATAAGATGTCACGCCTCAGATTCATCTACAGAGCTTTAAAAAATGTTCCTGTTACGCCGCAGAGGAAGGCCTCTGCCGGTGGAACTGATGCCTCCGCCTGCAGGTTATACGCCATTCACTTTGCAGCAACATCTGGGGTGATGTCTGCTACCAGCGAGCCCTGGCTTCTACAAGGAGCTCCTCTCTTACCATTGCACTTGCTCTTCCAAGCCCCACTCAGCCCTGCCAGGCAATTAAGCCCCCGGCAAGCTCTGTTCTCTGATTCTGGCTATTAGCGACCCCTTTTTCCAGATCGCATGCACCATTGTGCACAGGGAAGGCCGCAGTCTGGATCTGGGAGATCCGTGGACAGAGCGGGGATAGAAGATCCCTGTCCCCGTGAAGTCCCTGCTCCATGGTCCCAAAGGGAAGCTTGGTATGTCTGGGTTTAATGCCTTATTCCTAAGCACCAACATGCACTATGGCTGTGGCTGGGGCGGTTAGCTTGTTTACAGTTCTGAGAGGCTGCAGGTCTTGCCCAGAGCCACACAGCAGAGGTCAGACTCACACCAGTGTGCTGACACTTTCTCTACACCATTTCTCAGTGCAGGGGGCATACCTCCCACTCTGAATTATAGGGTGAGGTGGGAGGGCTGCTGGCTGCTGCCATGGGGAGACCTCAGGGGGCTGGAGAAAAGGTCTTTGTCTGTGGGTGTCCTCGGTCTGATAGGGCAGCCGAGGGCCCCGCACCCACGGGGAGCAAGAGAATTACCAACCAGATGCCATCGTAGTGCAAACCAGTACAATTAGTGTTCAGGATGGCCTGGCTTTACCAAGAGAACTCCAAGCAGCAGAGGCTTCAGGCGTTTTGTAACTCTGGCTGTAGATGCTTCCCAGCCTTGCAGTGGCCTGAGCTGGCTCTCAGTGAGTTTGGTTTCTTTTGTGATTCTCTACCTTTTGGGGTCTTGTATTCCCAAGAAGCTTCGATCTCTCCCGGAGGGATGCGGCAGGAGAGTGATGGCCCACACACCTGTCAGTGCTCATGTCCAGGACATGAATTTTGCTTTAGACTTAGCTCTGATAAGCATGACTCTGCTGTCCTGCCACCAGCTGACTGGCCGCCCTGTGCTAGAGTGTAGGTGTAGCAGTGGGGGCGGCAGAGGGAGCCTTGCAGAGTCTTGGGGCTGTGAGCAGAAGAAATGGCTCCAGGCCCTCGGTGGCACTTCACTCCAGCCCTCCTCTCTCCTGAGGGTGTCTAGCCAGGGTACTGGAGATTCAAAGAGCTCTGGCACTTACCCTGACCTAACTCGAGTGGATGGGGAGTTTCCCCCCCAGAACTAGTCGTGCTGCCAGGGGAGGGTATGTGCTAGAAAGACAAGCTAAGGGAAGGGAGCCATCCTGGGCGTTGCTGTCCCGAGGTGTGTGATACGTGTTGGTGGTGGGCGTCGTGTCTCGGGGGAAACACTGGAGGACCACCAGTCCAAAGTGCGGTTCCACAGCAGTGGCAGCCCTGCCTTCAGGAATGTCGTCTGTGTTTTGGAGAGGAGTGAGAACTGTCTGTCTAAAGGGGAACCGAGATACTGGAGGACACAGGGAACCCCCTGCCCTGGGAAGGCCCAAGCTGGGAGAAGGTCTGGGCGCTGGAGGTGCTTCTGTCTCACTGACCTGAGCCCCTTCCCCGGGCCATTGACAAGACCAAGCCCAGAGGCCTTTTCTGCTACTCATCTGAGAGGGGCAGTGGCAGCGGTGGTGGGGGTGGGGGTATATGTGTGTGTGTTGCGTGTGGTGTGTGGGGTGGTGTGGGTGTGTGTGTGGTGAGACTGTAAGACCTGACTCTTTCTCTCCCTTCTCACAGGTTACATTCCTTTTGGGACGCCAATTGTAAGTATTACCTTCAAAGCATTTTCTTTTCTAAAAAATTGTTTTTAATGTGTAACTAACTTTACCTCATTATTCAGAAATATTTGACTGAGATGTACTTTTACAAGTACTTTAAAAGATCTGTATTTATATATGCATATATAGCTATACACACATATGCATACTTTCTTTTCTCTTGGATTATACCTATGAAGATATAGCAATGAAGTGTGTGTTCTGAGAATCAGGATGAAACACATGGGACATGTGCACAGCGCATTGCGATCTCTTACGAAGTTAAACATACACTTGGATTATGAGCCAGCAATCCTACCTTTAGGTGTTTACCAAAAAGAAATGAATGTGCATCCACATAAAGATCTGTGTGAAAATGTTTATAGTACCTTTTCCACATTAGCCTAAAACAGGAAACAGACCAGAATGACCACCAGATGGTAAAACCACTGGTTGAAAAACTGCTTGGGAAACAGGATAACTCAGTCTTAATGGTTCCTCTGTATTTTGTACGTATCATTCCTTCTATGTTTATTACCTGGAACTCTCCTGAAAATAAGTTTTCCCTTTTGCTGCCCCCTTTAATGTTTTTAAAACTTTTTGTATAGTATTATGAATTTTTTCACTCAATGGGCAATTATTAACTTCTGTCATTTTGGTATATCAATTATGCTGAATTTGACCAACAGGGATCTTTAAAGCCATTTCTCCTTGCATGTCCCCCTTATTCTCTGAATACCTCAGTACTTTCTGGTACAGTGTGTGGATATTCCAGACTCACCTTGCAGTGTCTCTGCCCCAGTTCTGGAACCATTCATTTCTCCAGGGAGCCCTGGTTCCTTTCTTTTTTTTTCTTTTTTTTAAGGAAAGGTATAGGCAGGAATGAAAGGTAGTAGAGATAAGCAGGCAGGAAGAGAGAGGAGGCAGAAACATTTGATTTATTTTATTTAGATGTTCATTTTGGCTGTTCCCCCTGCCCCAGATAACGAGCCTGTGTCCTTGGAATGTATGTGGACTGTGTCCAGCAACTCAACCATTAAGCTACTAAGGACTCCCTGGTTCCCTTCTGAGTAGTGTGTAGAAATCAAGATCTGGATGCTAAGTGTGCTCACTGTCACCAGAGTATCATCATTTCTGGGCCCTCTCAGCAAACATCTAGGGGAGGTGCTTTTTTTTTTTTAAAGGAAAGGTGCAGGGAGGAATGAAGGTGAACACACAGGCAGGAGAGAGGAGGACGAAACACTTTATTTTATTTTCATTTAGTTGTTCAGACTGGTTGCCTCCTCCCGGACTCAGGACTAGAACCCAGGGTATGTGCCTTACTCCCTGAGAGGCGATTTACCTAACCGCTGCTCCACCAGGGTGCATTGCCTTTTTAAAAATCATAAATCCAATCCAAAATCTCAGAGCGATTCCTCTCTTCCATTCCTAAATTTGTAACTCCCTTTTCTGTGAATGAGAATCCAGCAATACTTTTACTCACTTGCTCAATCTTATACATAAAAGAAAGTTTCAGAATTGTGACATCAGTACCAGGCTCCCAAAATGTATTAAGTAAAACTCAAGATTTCTTTGAAATCTTTTTTGTCCTGTAAATATATCCTTCTGAGAATAATATACAGCTAGAGAAGTGTGTTCAAGTTATTCGAATTACTTTCCTTCTTCTGTGAGTGTTATTTATTTGCTTATGGTCAGGTTTATTTTTTTTCCGTAGGCATATTCAGTTTTAGTCACTTCTCTGGTCTTTTTTTTAGTAGCTATGTAGTAGTCTACATATATGTGGAAGTACCTTTATTTATTCAGTTAATTTCCTGCATATGGGCATTTAGATTATTTCCAATATTTTGTCATTATGAATAATGCCAGATGAATATTGTATATGTATTTTTGTTATTGTCAGAGATATGTCTTAAGGGTAAGTTCCTGGTTTCTACGGAAAGACTAATCAAATAGACATTTTTGGCAACAATGAGCAAGAAAAAAGTGATGATTCAAATCGTCTTAGGAATAAAAAGTGCAACTATAAATATAATAGAAATTTCAAGATCAGATGCATTGAGCAATCTGGGGTAGTAAATTTGATGACTCAGAAGAAATGGACATATTTCTGGGAAATTATAGCCTACCAGTCACTTCTTCCAAGATTAAATATGGAATTTGAATAGATTTATCAACAGAAACATATCAGGTAAGTTGTTGGAAATATTTGCACCAAGAACCAACGAAGAAACCAGACATTATGACTAGGTTTCCATGAACTTCTTGCCATAAAAGGAATAGCTAAACTCAATCTTTGTAAAATTCTTGAGAGGGAATAAGAAGAGAAAATGTTCCTCGATTTATTTATGAGGTACTTTGAGATTAATACCAAAGAAATAAGTATAAAAAAGAAAAACTATAGTCCAGTATCACTTAGGAAATTATGTATACTCTAAATGAAATCACAGCAAATTGAATCCAGCAATACATTAAAATACTTCATAATAAAATTGTTTTTTATCAAGAATGGTAATATTAGAGAATATCTTAATACAGTTTATCACATTAAATTGAAGGAGAAATATGAAGATCTCAGGAGACAGAAAAAAATTACTCGATAAAATAAAACCCAACTCCATATATAATATTTGAGAAAGAAAGAAGTTTGGGTGTAGAAGGGAATTTTGTTAACTTGATAGAGTGTTTATCAATAAAATAAAATAAGATTCCAGTCATAGCAAGCACCATTCTGAAAGATGAAATAGACAAAGATAAATTCTTAATGTCTGGGACTGGGTAAGAATGCCTCATAATAGTTCTTTCATTCAAACTTTTCCTGGGAGACTAGAAAATAATGCATAAAAATTTAAATAGCTAGTACAAAGACTGGAAAGGAAGAAACAAAATCTCTTATGAGAATAGGCAAACTGTTACTGTCTTCATAGATGTAAAACAAGCATGCACATTTTTTGTTGTATGCCTGTCAACCCGTGCCAAACATTTAGAAAATGGTTTTTTAAAAAGATAACATTTTCAATGGTACTTAAAATTAGAGAAGCTAAAGAAATAGATTGCAAGACTTCTGTGAAAAAGCATAAACTTTCTTGAAGGAGATATAAATAAATGGAGGTATATATTATCTTGAATGAAAATACTCATCATCATTAAGCTTAATCAATCAAGATATCAATTTTCTTCAAGTTAAAATCTATATTCACAATCTCAGCAGGATTTTTGGAACTTGACAAGTTGATACTAAAAATTATATGAACAAGTTAAGGTCCAAGAACAACCAAGATAATTGTTAAGAAAAAGGGAATGGGGTAAGGACTCACCCTACCAAACATTATGATGGTTTGATTTTGGTACAGGGAGAAGCAAATAGATCAGTGGAATGGAATAGAAAGCCTGGAAACATGTGCTTGCCCTTGTGGAAACTTGATCTTTGACACAGTGGTGTTCCACATCAGTGGGTGGAAGTCGTGGAACAGCCAATGAATTGTGCTAAGACAATTGGCAGTGTGCCCTGGTAAAGTAGTGGTTAATTATGCCTCCTCCAGCCAAGCACAGTCCATATACATCCCAAGGACTCTGGTTCACATCCTGGGGTTGGGGAAATAAACCAAGATGAACAACTAAATAAAAATAAAATAAAATGCTTCTTTCTCCTCTCCCTATCTGCATACTTACCTTCATTTCTGCCGGCACCTTCCCTTTCTTTTTTTTTAGAGACAGTTGGCTACCTATATGAAAAGAAATAAAGTTAGAGTTCATTTATCTCATACCTCAAACATTTAAATACGAAAGGAAAATATTGCAGCATTGCTTATAAATACAAAAAAAATGGAAACCATTGAAATGTACACATCAAGAACATGAATAAATAAGTCATGATTTAGTCATACAATATAATATTTAACATGGGAAAGATAATAGTGAACAAGGGATACATTTATTAATCTGACTAAATCTTATAAATAATATTGAATGAAGAAAACAGTAACAGTATAGCACTATCTGATATCATTTATATGTTCAAAATATGCAAAGCAATATTACATACAGTTTATGGGTATATTTTTCATGCATCAATAAAAGCATTCATAGAACAATTGGCAACAGATTGATGATGCTTTTTACTTCTGAAGAGAGCATAAAGACAATGGAATCTAGCAGGAGAAAAGGAGGTGCTTCATTTATATTTGTTGTGTTTCATCTTTATTTTTTTTCACAAAAATTGATAAAATTTGGTAATGTGTGCTCATTATATTATCCTCTGGATTTTTCATATGCTTGAAATATTTCCCTTCATCTATATGTTTTTAAATATATAAATGTCTACTATCATTCATGTCTCTAACAGTAAGTAGTTTTCCTGAAGCTACTATATTGTCCTGAAATATGAGACGGGATTGTAAGTTCCCTACCATATTTGTGTGTGTTTAATTCCCTTGAGTTTCTTCTTGTTGCTGTATAATATTTCAACATAATGGTATTTGGCATGTTCATGACAGTTTCATCTTCTTGATGTTATAATCTCACATGCATAAACACACAATTTTCCTGTTTCAATGCATATTATGTTTTTGAATTCTTCACCTGAAATTTTTATTCCTCTTATTTATTTGCCTCGTAAATCATGGCCTACACCTTTATATGTGACAATTAGTTTCTGTATCATTTGTATTATATATCCCTTGCAGATAAAATGTGGTGGAATTTTACTTTTTTACTGTTTGAAAAAGTCTTGTCTTTAATTTTAATAATAATGGAGCCCATTTATATTTATTCTACCATTGGTGTTTGCAACCACTTATTCAAGTATATGTGTTTTTTGCTTTGTTTTTGTTTTTTTAAAGAGAGGAAGGAAGGAAGGGAGAAAAGAAGGAAGGAGGGAAAGAAAGAAGGAAGGAGAGGAGAGGAAGGAGAGAAAGAAAATCTTTATTTAGTTGTTCATTTTGGTTTTTCATCCCAAGCCTGCGTCTTGAACCTGGGTCCTTGGGATTTATGTGGTTTGTACACCAGCATCTCAGCTGCCTGAGCCACAAGCGTATGCCCCTCAAGTGGTTGTTTTTAAATATTGTTATTATTTGCCAGATTTATACTGGAGTGATTGTTTTCATTGGTTCTTTTGATTTCTTAAGTAGTTTGGAAGGGAGCATTCTAATTCTCTCCAGCTATCATCATTTCTCTGTAATATTTAGACGAGAGGTTCCGTCATATTTACCTTATCAGTATCAATAACTGGGTAATAAAAATGTACTCTGCAATCATCTACTACTGACAGAGGAAGAAACTTTATACTATTCTCACTTCCATTTAATCCATACACAACTGCCGTGATTTTAGAAATAATCTGACTCTCATCAGATTTTTAAAACTTCCTCTACACCTGCATTAAATTTCACAGTTATTTAGGCTTTCTCTGTGTGTGTGTATGTGTGTGTGTGTGTGTGTGTGTGTGTGTGTGTGTGTGTGTGTTCCTTGTTTGACTTCTCTGAATCCTACTCAGTATGTGGATAACATACTTTCTTAGTCCCTGTAGATCTGGAGATGTCTTTTCTCCCTCCCACACATGAGCCATGGTTGACCTGATTCTCTCTTCCTTTATAGGTAAACCTCCCCAATTCCCCTTGGGATCATTTGATATTTTTTTCTCTTTATCTTTGGAGTTCAAAAATAACTTCAGGATTAAAAAATTTTTCTGTTTATTAAGTATTAAATTTATTTGTGTTCTCTCAGCTCAGAACTTAAAACAAAGAAAGTAAAAGTTTCTTTGACAACCCTCAACCCCAGATCTACTCCCAGAAGTAATCTGTTAGAAGTTTGCTGTAAACTTTTAGACTTTTTTCTAGGCATTTGCATACATATAAATCATTATTTAACATATCGTTTTAATATTTTTTTCATTAAAAATAACAATATACTTATTTATATTTCTTTTCACCCTTAATAGTTTATTACACTTAGCCTCTTGCAGACTTAGAGATTTGCTTCATATTTTTCCTTCTAAATAGTATTCTATCCTCCAGTGATGGATTTAGGTGTCTATTTATTTGTGATTGGAAATAGCCGTGCTCTTTTTTAAAAAAGTACTCGTAAAGCTCTTTTTTGATGTGAGAATTTCTTACGGACCCACTCTAGAAAGTGAACTTGCTATGTAAAAGGCTATGCACATTTACATTTTTGATAGCTATTACCAAATTTCTTTCAAAAAGGCTGCATTTTACCATACCTTTCTAATGCCAATACTCATACTTTTAGGATATTGTGTTTTTTGCCATTCTGATTAGAGAAAGGTAGCATCTCGTATGGTTTTTAGTTTTTCCCCTGCACACCCAAAAGATCACACTTCTTTTCATCTTTATCTATTTATTGGTCATTTATATTTCCTCTTCCGTTCACATCCTTTGTTTTAGAAATATATTCTTTTGCTATTCTTTTCTGGTTTATCTTATTTTCAGAGAGTGGCTTCTACAATTCTGCCATTTGAGATGTATTGTAGTTTTCTTTGCAGCATAGCATATGATTATATCTGTTAAGATTAGGATTAGCTAAGTATAAAAAGTTAAAAATAACAACGGCTTAAACAAAATAATTTCCCTCTCATGTCGTACACATTAGAGGGAGGCAGACACCCACAATGTTATTGGGAACCCAGACTTCCATCTTTCTATACTTCTATTCAGAGTATGTGGATAAAACACTTTCTATACCATTCTCAGTGCTAGCTTCTGTGATCAAAGTCTCCTCATTACTCACTATAGCTGCTGGAGTTCCAGCTATCACATCCACATCACAGAGAGGAGAAGGAAGAGAGACATAAAAGGACATGCTTCCAACTGAGTCCATTCCCTGTAAGGAGGTTCTTTAAAGTTTCACACACAGTTCTGTTTACATTTCATGTAGAATTTAACTATATAGTCAATCCCCAATTACAGGGCTTTTGTTTCTAAGAAAGACAAGAATGCTTAATAGGCAGATAAGAATATGCAATAATAACTTTTAATAAATATTCTATCAAAAAAAAAGATAAACACTTTGGCAGTATCATCTCTTTGCCAAACCAGAGAGGTTGAATTTAGGGGTCATTTCCCCAAAAGAGGCCAACTGGACCCTTAAGAAATTAGTGGCTACCATCACCTGGAATGAACTAACTAACCCCAGCACTGTCTCTATTTCACAAGGTGCTACTGAGGGCATCCCTAGATATTTTCACTCTCTCCTTTTCCCACCCAAGACTAATCAGTCAATTCAGGGTCACTACAGCCCTTGGGACATCTTGGGAACTTGAGTGCTGATCCACTCCCATGCCATTCAGGGCCATTGCTGAAGCAGATGATGCAAACGTCCTATCAGACCCAATCCTCTCCCAGCCTAGAGCAAACATCTCTCTATGAATAAATGAAAGAGAAATGTGAAATAGGATGTGTTGTCCTCTGAGAACACTTGATGAGGTGAACAGACAGCATGACCTGGGACATCTCCCTGTAGGCCCCTGTTGCAGCCAGAGCCAAGATAACGTGTTCCACCTAGCCCTGGCCCCTATTCGCACATATTCGTATCCCGAGACTTAGAACCGCTAGGTCAAGAGGAGGCATTGGACATGAAGGACTTGTAGGCTTCTGTCTTGGCACTTTGACATGGACAAGCAACATGAGGCTCAGTGGCCCCTCTCCCTCCCTGGGCCACTGCTTCTCATGGACTGTTCTGGCTCTTTGCCCCAGGCCTGGCTCCCAACAGCCACATCAGCTCCTCTCAGGCCCCACTGTCGCCTGGTAGCCCTGAACATCTCAGCTAGAAGGTTCCAGTCCACACCTCGCTGAAGTCCCTGGCTTGAGAGAGTGGGTAAGGGATATGCACATGCAGAAATGCTGAAATGCTTACTAAAATAGAAACGTGGCATGGCAGACATGCTAGGAACTGAGTCCTGACAAAGGGAAGGGGTGAGTAAGACTGGTGGGTGCACTGACTGAGATGCTCCTGGAAGCAGCCTCCAAGCTGCCTCCTGCCCAGGTGAGCTATTCCTGCCCTACCTTAGAGTGACCCCCCCACCCCCACCTGCTCATTCCCCGGAGCGCAGGAGAAAAGAGCTGGTTTTCTCCCCGAGGCTGGTGCCAGTTTAGTCAGCAGATTTCACAGATCCACTGGCACCCATATAGTGTCTTATTTTAAGCTTAACATTTGAAGATGGGAACTTTTCCCCCTTTGGTGTGTGGCAAAGAGATCCCAATTTATCCAGAAGCATGGTGGCTGAACGAGTGAGTGCTCCAAGGCCATTCCCATGGCTAGTGCTGCTCACGATCCTCCTTCTTTAGGAACCTTCCCCAAAGAAGCCCACCAGAATGGGCATCTCCATTCCCTTGTTTCCACTAAGAGGGGTGGGTGCATTTCTATCCCCGATGTGCCCACGTGGCTGGGGAGGGGCAGGGCTGGTATTCCAATCCTGTCCTTAGCAATTCCCCAGTGGCCAGCCCCTGCCTTACATCGTTGGCTTCCATAGTGCCTCGGATGCCAAGATCTGGCGTTCTCTTGTGGTCGGAGTTTCTCCCAGGTAGCCTCTGTGCTCCCTTCTCAGCCCTGCGCTTCCACGACACTGCTGCCCTCCCATCCCTCACCACTCCAGAACTCTCAGAACTCCAGGCCCAATTCTCTTAGGCAGCCGCGGCACTGAGAGCGGACTGGGAGCATCCAGCCGGTGGGTCCAGTGGTCTTGGCTTATGTCCAAACCAGATTTCTATCTCGGAATATTCAGAGCTTGAACTCTGTACTCTGGGCCCACTTGTTTTCACACTGCAGATAAGCACATGAGCTTAGAACCCCACTTCTGACAATAGGCCACTTCATGTCTCGGAAGTGGGGAGAATGGCCACAGAGCGTTTGCCTTACATGAGGATTTGTCTGTCCCAGATCCCTTCTGATATCTCCCAGACCAGCCTCTGCTCTATGACATTTTAAAATCCTATTCCTAGTTTTTCCCCATGATAACCAGCACCAGCCATTTTGGCCCAGTTTATACCCTAGAAGAGATATTGCTTCGTTAAGCCGTATTTGAAATGGCCCAGAGTCAAGCTTTCATTGCATAAAGATATTTTCTTTAAATGGGTGGAACCCTTTAAAGAGCAGTACCCCTAATGCACGCAGTGCTACTTTTTGTACTATTAGTCGCATATATCAGAAAACGGAGACAAAATAGACGGGAAAAAAACAGGCAGATTATTGTATACCAGGGTTTATGGCAGATCGCTTGACAACGAAGAGGGACATTTTGGAACTGAGTGAGTCAGTGCTGAAGATAAAGGAGAGGCCTTCAGGTGTGTGAGATGTGAACCTCATATGGTCTCCTCCTCTGGATGCTTCTGGAAGCTCTTGAGGAAGACAGAGTGTAAACAGATGCTCACTACTGGGATGACTGCTGCAGAGAAGGCAGCCAGCGTGCTGGGGATAGTGACAGGGGATCTGACCTCATCTTGAGGGTCAGGAGACTTCCTAGAGGAAGTGACCGCTAAGCTGAAACTTGAGAAGGGAGGATTGGCAGAGTAGAAGTGAGGTGCAAGGTGAAAGGACAGTTATTTCTGCCCTGTTCTTGCTCAGCAAGTTAATTCCATTCCCTGCAACCTTCCCCCTAAGTTTAAGTGTCACCACCAAGATGTTTTGACACATATCCTGTTTCCTCTCTGAACTTCCTAGACTTAAAAAAAAATCTTTCTCTTGTCAGTTGAGTCAGTTTTGTATGAACAGCAACCAAAGGGGTGGGGGCTACTCAGTTTTCATTCTGAGTCCCAATATCACAGCACACAGACTTGTGACCAATGGCCTTGTCTCCTTGTGACCAGTGACCTTATCTTCAGTTGTTTATGTCTTGCTTCTGGCCAAGCAGGTTGGTGTATTTGGTGGCGCTGCTCTCCCAGATGGAGGCCCCATCTCTCTGCAGAGGTTAAACACTCTGAAGGAGGCAGCCTAGATTTAAGATATGATTACTTTCTTGTGAACCATTGCCAGGTAGGTGTCTCTGGCCCCACAATTTCAGGTTCTGTCCTGAGACAATACTCAGACAGAAACTACTTCTCTTCCTGGTTCTGCCATGGCAAACCCAGAGTTGGACTAATGGTCCAACATCATTAATGAAGATATAACCCAGGCGCGTTAGCAATGGTACAGAATTTGGGATCAGGGAGGACTGCATATTCGCTTTTTGTGTGTGGTGACCCTGCATTAGTTAGCTATCCTATAGTGCTGTGTAACAAGCATCCATACAGTTTCGGTGGCAGCCATAGCATCTTTTCTTCGGAATCTGTAGCTCCTGGGGTTTGACTTGACTGAGGCAGTTCTGCTTCTCACTGCAGGTCTGGAGTCAATTGGGCATCAGCTGACCCAGGCTGGACTCTGCTCTTGAGGTTTTTCATCCTCCTTGGACAGAACACTAGCAGGGCGTATCTCCTATGTAGTGTTAGAAGCACTAGAGAGTGAGTGGAAACACATGAGGCCCCTGAGACCTGGACATGCCATTGACCAAAGGCAGATGGCCAAGCAAAGCCAATAGCAGCAAAATACCTTTCTCCCATGGTGAGGCCATGGCAAGTGTATGGATTCAGGGATGAGTGAAGAATCAGGACCAAAACCCAATCTGCCCTCCTTTCCAGAGCTTGGCCTCCCCATGGATTTAGGACTTTAATAAAAAGAGTAAGAACAAGATGGGTGATAGTGGTTATCATCACAACCCATCATACATCTTTTCCCTGGTCCAGAATGGATGTTCTTAATGATGGATGAGCAATGTTCTGGTCTGTAATGTGGGTTCAGCTTTGTCCAGTTGAGAGCTTAAGAGACATTAGAGAGAAAAGCCCTGATTTTTCTACCTTCAGGAGCTTACTATCCTTTGCGGGATAAGACACATTCAAAGACGAGATGAAGCCCATGGTGCCCACTGTGTGGAGCAGACTGTGGAGCTCAGAGAAGGGAGAGGCCGGCAAAGATTAGGAAAGACTGAGATAAGAGGAAGGGAACGATACTAATAATTTATACCTAGTGAGTCCTTGCTGCATGCCGATCTTTCCATGCCCTACTTCCACTCAAGGCCATGCACAGAGGTACCAGAACCATCCCCATTTAACAGATGAAAAAATAGAGGCACAAAGAACTCAAGCAAGTAGCCCAGTCATGTAGCTGGTAATACTGGAGTCAAGATTTGAGCTCAGCTCCTCCTGTAACTAGAGTCTGAGTGTTAGTCAGTAGGGCCCATGCCCAGGGGAAGGGAACATTAAAGGTAGATTGATGTGCAGAGGGGACAGCTGCCGGGGGAAGGAGCTGTGGAGGGGACCCCAGCCATGTTTTGAACTATAAATGGGAGTAAAGTTTAAATGTGCGATTTGGCCAAGGTCCTGCAGCAAGATAGGGTGGAGGCTGGGCTGGAAATTCTAGCTGTTGGCTCTCCTTCCACTCTCTCTGGTACCAGCCGCATTCTGGGCTCTCTCCACTCATCTGCGTGGCCACGCCTGAAGCTTTTCCCTCTTGGAAGAGGTGTAATCTACTGGCGTGGAAGCCGGGTGGACTGGCTCCCTCTCTCTATCCCTCTCTTTCCTCCTTTCCCCTGCTATGTTCTGGAAAGGGCAGCGTGAGGGAATGTGGGCAGGTTGCACCAGAGATATACATCTGAGAACTGAAGGAACATTTATTTTTAATTTAGACTTAAAAAGAAAAAAGGAAGTTATAAAATATCTGCTCTTGCTGCGGGGATTGTGCAGATGGTGCTGCGTGTTTCCTAATAGGGAATGGGGCTGGCACCTGCGTGCTCCCGGCCCCCCCAGCCTGTAGGACCAGGGAGGCAGAGTCCCTGTTCTCCTTGCCCTAGCCTTCAGTGGCTTCTTTGGGCCCTGTTTGCCCCATACAGCATGGTGTTCTACTGCCTTCTAATCTTACCCTCCCCAGACTCCCGTCTGCAGATTTCCCCAACCTCCCCTCATTCAGTCCAATCTCTCCCTGCTCCCAGGTGCTCATAGACACATACTCACACACATGCATGGGCTTGCACATGCACAAACACACCGCAGCGCACTCTCCCTCTTTGTTCAGCAGATGCCAACCGACACTGACCTCTCCCTGTTTGGATGTTAGAATTTTTATTCAAATAGCTGATTAAGTCATCTTGTTGTTTTCGTGCTCAGGTGGTATGAATGACTTTGTCACATCTTTTCCCATAGTGTCTTTGTGTTAACTGTGGTCAGGTAACATATATTCCTCTTCTCCAGAATTCTCCACTGGGAGTGGCATGACTTGATGCTTGCAAATGGCCATGGGGTGTGACTTTTCCCTTGTGCTCAGGGTGATGTGCTGGGGAAGGTCCCTTTAAAATCAGTGTTGAGCCCCTAAGCCAGGAATCTGACCTGACTCTCTTTCTAACTTGCTGTGAAGTCTTGGACCAATGACTGAATTTCTCTAATCCTCAGTTTCCCCATTTGCAAGGTGTAGAAGGTAATCCCTATTTATTTGAGCCCCAGAGTTATAATAAGGATTATGGTAAATGACTGAAAGGGAAATGCTTAGCAAAATCAATCCCTCAATCTCTCTAAGAAAGCATAGGTGTCAGAGGTGTCTTGTGGAATGACCATGGTGAACCAAAGCCACATGCAACATGTGTGTGTTCAGTACATAGACTGGGTACTAGTTTAGTTTAGGGTTCTGGAAAATACTTGTATCACTTTTAAAAAATGCATACCACATACCTAGAGAACACAAAAACTAATCAGAAAAAATATCTGCACTACTGTGTTCATAGCAGCACAGTTCAAATAGCCAAGACATGGAAACAGTCCAAATGCCCATGACAGATGCTTGATAAAGAAGCTGTGGTATATATGCTCGATGGAATTCTATGTAGCTGTTACAAAAGATGAAATCGTGCCTTTTACAACTACCTGGATGGAACTGGAGGTGGTGATGTGAGTGAAATAAGCCAGGAAGAAAAAGAAAAGTACGGGATGGTTTCACTCAAATATGGAAATATAAAGAAACACAGTGAACTGACAAATCTCAACAAAATTCACAGGGCAAAAGATTGTGGCTACCATGGGGGTGTAGACAGGGGTGGTAACGAGAGAAGAAAGGGTTAACCAGGTGGTGGCAACCAACACAGGGACTCTGGTGGTCGGTGTGATGTGAAATGCATAGAGACTAAGGTACAAATTCTGTATCCTAAAAAGCATATAGCAATGAAAAGTATAATTTCTGACCCTGAGACCCCCCAAATTTTTCCCCAAGAGGATTCACAAAGGGGACCCTCTGTGTAATGAGCAGGGCACTGGAAAACAGCTGCCTGGATACAGTGAGTCCCTGGGGCTGTATCTTAGGATGTTCTGGTGGCCTAAGCACAGTTTGGGGGTGCAATTGAAGAGTGGAGATTGAGGGGAGGAGCCGGTGTCATTCACAAAACACGGCGTTGTGTAAACAGAGAGATGGGGGAATGACATGCTCCCAGTGCTGGAGAACAGCTTCCACTCCCTCAGATTTTGGGAAGCAGACAGACATGCATGTGTGTACACACACACATGCATGCACGGGCATGCACACTTGCACACACGCAGTCTTGTCTCAGGCTCTTCTCAGCTTCAGACCTCTCTGGGCTCAGCTTCTTCTCTGGTCTGGCTCCTGACTGGGGACCCACAGACTAGGGAGACTCCTGGGTCACCCAGGGTACGTCTACGCCTTGGAGGAGAAGATCGCTTTGCAAAAAGTGGAGCAATCTTTATTGAATTCACACCTACTCCTTGGAGCCTGAGAATAGAATTTTAAATGGAAGTATGACATCCAAAGCCATGCTTCTGTTCACTTTATGGGTAAGAAAGCTAGAGTCCGAAAGGAAATTTTCGTTCAAAGTCACAGAGGAACAGACTGAGGCTAAAGGTCCTGGGGCTTCTGATTCACTCCAGTACTCTAAAGCTGTCATTGCAAAAAAATAAAATAAAATTGAGATCTCGTGTTCGGGAGATAAATCTCATAAGGTAATTCCTCGTTGGAGCTATGGAATGGCTTTGCATTATATAATTTTATTCAAACTGATATGGGCCAATAAATAGAAATGTGTGTGCATGTTCGCTGTTTTAAAACATTTTAATGTTTAAAACATGATTTACTAATGCTGCTGAGGATGTCTAGAATCTGATTTACTGCATAGGATTGAATGTTTATACTTGTTCCTTACAGAAATTCTTGCCAAAGAGCCATTTTATCTACGGGAATAATAAATAAGTCAATATGTGGATGGTTGTGCACATTTTTTCCATATGCAGCGGTACTTGTAGATGTTATTTTGCACACACGCACTGAAAAGGTAATCTTGAAAGACACACGTGGACTCCTGAAGTCTAAGTTCTGGCCAATGTCAAGATTGGACAATCTCGACTTAAACCCAAAGCAGGCAGTGAGACTAGGCCTTAGGTGATATTTGGGCTCCGGGAATAACGGGTTCACCTCTGCGTAACTGTACTTGGTCATACGTGCATATTCGCTCATTCATTCACTCATTCAATAAATATTTATTAGACATTTGTGCTTTGTTTAATAATTTAATTGCTTCATGGAGGCTCAGATACAAATTTCCCCAGCTTGTTTTTGTAAAGCACGGAGAGCTTTGCAATGCTTTTTATTTACTCCTCACGAAAATCCTGTTGGATGCCTAGGGTAGGAAGGACCTGAGTTAGCAGAGGAAAAGTAAAAATGTTCCTTTTGCTGGCGTGTTTGTTTTTGTTGTCCCCCTGGCTGCCCCCGTTCTGGAAACAACGCACGCCCACTGTCATGAAGAAGACAGGAATAGGAGGACTGTGCAGAGTACTGTGTGATCGACCCCCACAGACATCTGGGTGCAGGTCTACAGATTTTTTCACTCTTGGAGACGTGGTTATGTGTGTGTTTGTGTAGATGGTAACATAAGATGAGGTGTATTCTCATGAAGTGGGATTGCGCCAGACTGTACTTCTGCAGCCAGGCTTCTCCTCAAGCCCTCCGTCTCACTGCATAGCAGTTTTTAGGTGCATACCATCCACTTAGATGTCTGCAGACCCAGCTCGCTCTTGTCCATGGTCGTGTCATTGCTCTTTGCCAAAGTGCCTGGTGTTTCCTTTACTTTCCACCCCGCTCTCTCTTTCATAGGTGGTCGGTCTCCTCTTGCCCAACCAGACACTGGCGTCCACTGTCTTCTGGCAGGTAACTGTCTCCCCGCAAACAGCCTCCTGAAGAGGGGTGCACAGTCTGGTTAGAACTCCCTGCCCCGATGTCTCCTCTCCTGTGCACGCCCCTCTGGGAAAAGCACCTCACTCCCCGCCTCTCCCTCACCTAGACGCCAAGGGGAGAAACCCCAGGACTTCCAGCAGGTCCCCAGCAGTCCTTGTCTCAAGTCATTAAGTGTTCTTAACCTTGGCACAGAGGTGATGAGGGCTGGGCGACGTCTGGGTTGTGGTTCCTTGTAAACACTTGAAACTGTGCGTGTGTGCGCATGCACACGCATATACATGCAAAGAAAGTGGGCAGGAGGTCAAACCAGTCTTTTTTCAGGGAAAAACGTCACTGTTCCCTGAACAAAACTCACAACAATGCCTGTGTCTGGGCGCTGCAGGTGGTGCAGGGCACGGGGCTGCAATATTTTTGAAAGAGGTTCAGGGCTATCAGTTATTTTCAGGATGTAAAGGTCTACCTTCTGTACAGTAATATGACAAGGATGATGTGTCAAAGATAGTGGGGCCTGTTAAAGGCAGTGAACGCCCTCGTTCCCGGAGAAGGGACTATCTCTGTAGCAGAACGGACTGTGGGTGGATCAGCGTCTGGTTGTCGCAGGATGGGGGACTTAGTACACTAAACTGTCACAATCCTGGTGAAACTGGTCATGCCAACTCATGGGGTAGAGATGGGCTATGGCTTGCCGGGGTCCAGGCGTGGTTTCCAGGGGGGTGACTGTCCCTGATTTCTCTCCCCTTTGCCTTTCAGTGGCTGAACCAGAGCCACAATGCTTGTGTCAATTATGCGAACCGCAACGCTACCAAGGTGAGTACCACAGACCTCCTGCCAGTGTTGGGGTCCCGGATGGGGTGGCTGCATCCTCCCTACAGTGTGGTGTGCTCTGCTCTGGGACAGCCTCCTGGGTGGAGCATTGCTCTCCTTTGGCGCCTTATTTAAACTCCCAGTCCTTCCAGAGAGGCCCCAGTGCGGAGGGGCTGGTTGCAGGGCGTGAATGCCTGCAGAGTGGGAAGGCTGGGCACTGGCAGCGTGAGTTCTGCCTGCCTTACCGGATCTTGGGTCAGGCTATTGTCAGCTAACCGGAAAGCTGCCTTGGTCACCCCACACCCGCCCCCAACTGTGGACAGTTAAAGGGATCCTGGAGGGGTGAGGGATCTGAGAGGACTGGCACCTCCTCCCCACAGTCCCCTGCACTCCTGGAATGAGCTCATGGAGGAGGCCCAGTCATCCTTCTCTTGTCCAGGGAGGGGTTGGGCCCCAGCTTTGCTGGCCAGACAGCCTGTCCCCCAGGTGCACGTCCATCCAAAGGCAGGGAGAGGAAGGCATCTGGGTCTCCTTGGAGGCTGTCAATTTGGGAGAAGCGAGTCTGCATATTTCCTAACCTTCGGGGAGAGATGAGGGGTTAGGGGAGCTGGCCCGGGCAGTAGGAACTCAGGGCCTGGTACTCTGATGACTCCCCACTTCCCATTTTGACTTTCAGACATGTCTCCTCACATGCTTCACTCATGTGCATCTCTGTTCGGAGGGCTCTCCTTGACTCTAAACCATATATCTGCACAATTGCCACTGTAGCGTGGTGACAGATAGTTTCCTCTCTTCTCTCCTAATTTTCTACATTGCAACTTGAGATACATTTTTCTGTAGAAATATTGAGCAACTGTCATCTATGGGCATGGAGATCCAGTTGTTACGTGGGGGTGATAAGGCCTGTGCAAGCCAGCCAGGCTGAATCAGACCTGAGAATCCATTTCCACCTACAAAATACTCTGGGTGCCAGAGAGCCCACGTGCAGCATTCAGTCTTCCTCAGCTGGAGTCTGCGTCTCTCCGCCGTACGTGACCCCGTTCCAGCCCCTGCTGTTCTTCATCTCCCGCCGGCAGTAACTGCCACTGACCTTTCTAGACCTGGGCTGTTCAATGGCCTTTTGGCAGCTGCCTGGACCTCGCTGCCACATACGGAATTGCATAGAGGGATGCCTAGATCCCTTTGACTTCCAGGGGGCCCTCTTCCTTCTTCCCTGACCCTTTCAGCTCGGGCTCTCTGCAGGGTAGAGGCGGGAGCTTCAGATGCCTGTGGGCCTGAAATTCTGTCTCTGTCTTCCAGCCTTCACCTGCGTCCAAGTTCATCCAGGGCTACCTGGGAGCTGTCATCAGTGCCGTCTCCATTGCTGTGAGTGACCCCCATGCTCCTTCCTGTCAGCCCCACCACTCTGCGGCCACCCCACCCAGCAAGTCTGGCCAGATGCTGAGGGTCAGGCCAGCAAGGGAGGCGGAGGTTTCTGTGAGTCGCGGCCAGAGCAGGCTCTCTAGGCAGAGGAGAGTAGATCCTGGGGCACCTTAACAGGAAGGAAGCACAGATTTTGGAGTGCAGGCAGGGAGGGCGATGCCTGTGGGCGATGCCACTGGGGGCAGATCCCTGGAGGGGCGTGTTTTCCCCAGCACTCTCAGAGGAGCTGGGCTTCACGCTCAGTAACTCGGCTGATATGGGAGGGGAGGACCACGGGAATAGCTTGACCCAAATCCTGGCTCCCTTTGCTCTTGGCCTGAGCTCCCAGGACACTTGTCCCCTCTCAGTGGCCTGGTTATGTGGTCACATGTCCCTCTCTCCTGTAGGCCTGTAAGCTTCTCAAGAGGCTTGTCAAGCCCAGTGAGGCTTTGAGAGTAGAGCAGCTGTAAGCAGAGGAGCTTCGTGGTCTCTGATGGGGACCCAGGGCAGGTGATACGGCGAGGGGCCTAGGCCCGAACCAGAGCAGAAGTTCCAGCTCCCAGTGCCTTGCCTGCCCCCACCCCCTGTTGAGTGCCCCATTGTGCCTACCTCTGTTCTCCAGACCCCAACTGACTCCAGAGGGTCACTTTACTACTTTATTTTATTCAGGACATAATAAATACATACAATTGATAAGAAAAAATAATTAGAAGATGCAAAGAAAAACACTCACATGCAATAATCTTTTTCTAAAACCTGCTTTCCTCATCTTACCCATGTCATTACATAAATATAATGGTTAATGACTATGTACTAACCCGTTGTCCCATACACCGTGGTTTATCTCACTGCTCTGCAAGTATGGAGTTGGGCTTATTCTGAAATGTCTTTATTCACTCTACTCCCTCTAGACCACATCAATTACAAATAACTGTTAAATGGGGGAGGGGGGTCCTCATTTCATACTCAAGATCATTTCCTCTTCTAAGTGCTTTGTCTTGCTCCAAGCAAGAAGCAAGAATCAGGAAGCCAGACGTTGCCGAATGTATTCAGAAGGCTCACCAAGGGCCTGCTGAGCCTACTCTGTGGGTTCTGCAAGCCAGCATGGGCCTTCATGTGGGGTCATTCCACTTGAATCTGGGGGGTTCCTGGCCAAAGTCAGGCGTTCTTGAAAGAGGAAAGACTGTCACTGATTCTTTATTCCTGTGACAAGAGGAGTCAACTGCTCTGCCTAGTTTAGCAGCTTGAAAATTCCTTTTTCCTTCTGTGAGCTTTACGGTGAGTGGGGTGCAGGGAGAAGGAGGGAACTCATAGCAGCCCTGACTGGAAAGAGCTTCAGTAAACGGACTCACTGTCCTGGTGGCATTGTCCTGCTCTTATAGGCCAGGGGCTCTGGGAATAGGAACACAATTTATTCCAAGGGCTGCAGGCTGTTTTCACTTTCCCTTCCAAGGGAAACTGGTCATTCCTTGCCAACCACTTCTTAGGGCTAAAGCTAACCCAGATTCTGAAGTGGGATTCTGGGCCCAGGTCTCAAAGTTAGGTCCTCCACAGCTCTCAGAAGGAATGTGGCTTCCCTGTGAGCTAACACGGTCCTCAGGGACTGTGTCTGTGCTGGGGACACCCTCCTTCCGCCTCCCTGCCCAGCTGCAAAGCCCTCAGGGGGCTTTCACCAGGACAGGCCATCCTGTTCTCCACAGCCACCCCATCCCACCCCCAGCCCCAACTTCTAGAGACTTCTGTCCTTCCCACACGCTGCACCCGTGTCCTGTCCTCTCATTGTTCTACTGAATTTCCAGCTAAGCAGGGAGAGGCACTGTGTCACCTCCCCCACAGAGGGGGGCACGGAGCACTGCTCCATAAATGCTTGTTAATTAGGTTGCTGATTGATTGCCGGCCTCAGGAGGCCCCTCTCCTGCATCCACGAGTCTCAGTGGTGGTGTCCCTCTGCCTGACGTCTTCACACAGTGAGGGTCTAACTCTGGCAGATGGAGTAGAGTTTCTGACTTGGAAAAGCTGCAGCTTGCTTGCTTTTCTTTTGTGTGTGTAAATCACAAAACCTCCAAAGAAAGCGGCTTTATTTTATTTTCCTTTCTCTTGTTCTCTGGAACCCCAGGCCCCGTGGCCTCATTAACTGATCTCTGCTTCAATTAGTGACAAATCCCCTCCCAGGGCGAGCCTGTTAGGAGGAGATGACCTGCAAACAAGTGTCACGGCCCCAGTGGTTGGCCCAGCTCTGGCATTAATTAAAACGAGTCCCTACAAGCAGGAGGCGTGGATGGGGCTGACAGGCTGAGGGCAGACCCAGGGTGAGGAGGAGAGGCAGTGGAGGCCAGGCCTTGGGAGTCTGGCCTCCTCTCTGGACCCCGAAGAGGCCTTTCCCCGCTCAGAAGAACCCTTGACTTTGGCCAGCAACCCCCAGAATCAGGGAGCCCCAGTTTGCATACACCCTCAATGAAGTCTCCTGACAGTGGCTGGACCCCAGGCATGAGGTTAGCAGCCTTTTGTTGAACCCTCGAAATAGATTTGGCAATGTCTGGCTTCTTGCTTGAGAATAAAAAAGAAATTTCATCTTAAGTTATTTTTGAAATCTAACAGTTTGCTGTCTTGTAACAAAGGAAGCCTGTCAGTCCTCACTGTGCAGAGTGGGGGAGTTGGAGCACTGTGGTCAGGCCCTGCTAGACCCTGGCTCCGTTGGGCTGAGAACCACGCACCCCTTTTAGGGGTACATATGTGCTGGGCACTTTGTAGGTGCTGGGGGTCGCACAGACCGTGTGTGCTTTAAGATGCTGAGAGGGGAACCTGAGAAGACTGTGGTAGAACTAGAATTATGGTAAAGGGACCCTTGGGTGTGGTGGACCCACAGGAGTAGCCCCCAGTTCACACTGTCTCTTATAGGACAGAGCAGAGAGCCAAGGGACAGCAGGGCGGGGTGTGCCAGATAGACGACACAGCGCAGGAAAATTCAGGAGAAGGGCAGCAGGACAGGTTCCAGAAAATGTCAGAAAGTGAGTGTGGCTATAAAGAGTGATGGTGATGAGGTGTCAGGAACTGAGGAGGGGACTAGCAGTGGCCAGTCATGCACACAGGGAGTGCCTCGCTGAGGAATTAGGAGGGCCATGCCAGGAGCCCCTGCCTGGGCCCAGGGACCTGGGATATGGGCAGAAGTGACTGGAGAAGTTGTGGGGTTTGGCAGGCCCAGCAGGTAGACCACCTTTGGGGACATGGGGTTGTGGTGAGAGTGGACCTGGAGTGGGAAAGGAAGGCTTGGGACTGATGTCCTGCTTCACTGTGAGGAGCTGGTTGATGGAACCAGAGTATGAGACCTGCTTCATGCCTGGTCCTCAAGCCCTCCACCTGCGGCCAGGTCACAGCTAGCCGAAGACTTCCCCTGTTGGGGAAATGCTGACCTCCATTCCCAAAGGGTCTGGGTCTCAGGTCTGTACAGGATGCAGAGACTGTCTATGGACCTTTACTAGACCCTGGAGTGTAACAAGGTGTCCGCAAGGATCCCTGGCCCAACCGCTCCCCCTCCCAGTTACCACTGCTCGCTGATCGTCTGTGTCGCTGTGCGGTCAGCCTACGGCAGGCATGATGGCTAACGTTCGTGGAGTGTCTGCAGTGTGCCATTGACTGTTTAGGTGCTCATGCCCATTTTGTAGACGAGGAAACAGGCACAGAGGTCGTCAGTGACAAAGCAGGGATTAGAATTCAGGTTTAATCCCATTACTCTGACAGAACACAAAGAGCCCTTTTTCCTCCTGCCCCTCTGACAGTGGACGCTGGGGAAAGTCAAGCATGCTGCCAGCTTGCAGGGTGGAAGAAGGGGTCCATGTCCTCTAGTGTACAAGTCCCTCCCCGGGTACCCCAAGAGCAGCAGGAACCAGAGGAAGTGCTTTGAGAGGCTCTTTAGGTCTAACCCCACTCACCTTCACACTTGGTTCCTGACTGTTTTCTGGCCGCAGTTCAGTCAGCAGCATGTATTTGTCTGCTGCAGATCATACTCACTTCCTGTAAGACTGTACCTAGCTGGCTCTGTGGTTGAGACTGTCCCCCAGGGCGTTTTGTGGTCAAGGTGAAGCTTCGGGCATTCTCTGTGGTTGCGGGTGCGCCGCAGAGTGTTCTCTGTGGTTGTGGTGTGTTTTCGGTGGTTGGACTTCGCGGCCTGTTTTCCTGCTCTGGGTCTGATAGTTAGGAGGCCGCCGGCCCCGGAATCCTGGACCAGACAATTAAATCGCTGCTTTCTCTGTAAGTGGCTTTCAGATTGGAGGACTCATTGTAATGCCCTTGTACAAGAATCTGAAGTGCTCTGGAAGCCTACCGATGGCGATGCTGGCGGCAGCAGTCCGACATGAATGTCTGCTCCACTTCTACTCTGGGGAGGACGAGATGTTTTCTCCACACAGAAGGAGTTTGATAATTGGTTTCCCCACAGGTAGCTCGCTGGTCCCTCTGGGGTATGACTCTAGGGTCAGTGTTGGTCACAGTGCTAGCAAATAAATCACTCAGTTGCCGCTGGAGCTGACTGGCCTTTTAGCCTGCGCACAACTCTGGCCCCACCACTTGGCCTTTTGCTGGATGTTGAGAACACTTGACCTCCATGGAGAGGGTTACAGAGCCACTGGGTTACCAGGAGTTTATGCTACAATGAGTGCCCTCTGGTGGTTATTTTTGGTACCTGAAAAATTCCTTGACCCTCCCCAGCCCTTGGTCTCCTTGGGCCCACACCAACCTCTGACCATTTGGTGACATTATTCACCGCCCCAGAATGGATCTAAATTCTGGCCTTCTTTGGGCCACCCCGTTCCACTGCTCTCTCGGGCCCCTCAGACACTGTGCAGCAGCCCCAGCGAAGCCCATGGAGCTAGCAACCTGGTATTCCATGCTTCTGAAGTCTGATGAGCCCCCCTTCTTCCCTGGCTGCTTCCTCACCCTTCAGGGCTCAGCCGGGCATCCCCTTTCCCGGAAGCCTTCATGGCCCATTGGGGCTGCTCTGTCAAGGCCCCTCCTCCTGGCAAAGTATATGAGCCATCTGCTCAGGTGGGTTGAGACTTCAGCGTGCAACTCCTAGTCCGTGTTTGCTAAGATGGGCAGCAATGGTAGAAGGCAAGTCTCCTTTCCAGCTCTTTTTTTCCCTGTCTCAGGAATCATTCATGTGATTTATTCTAGAAACGTTAAGCCCCTACTCATTTTACAAGGCACTAGAAATTCAGTGAGGAATAAGACTTCCCCCAGTGCTCAGGGCCTATTGGGAGAGATGAATGTTTATTTAGTAAAGAGTCCACAGGTAAAAAGATGGGTGATTCTGTTGGGTTTTTTTTTTTTTTTAATCTCATATGTGTATTACTTTGATTCACAACATTGTAAGAGGGTAAATACATACATACTTGGAGACTGTGACAAGCAGAGTTCCTGGTTCTGTAAGAGACTGTATAAGAGGATCCCGGAGTGAAGAAGCCTGGCATTTAAGTTGAAAAGTGAAAGGGCAAAGGGAGAAGCTTACTGAAGGCCTGAGGAGAGGGAGATGTGGGTGGGGAGTACAAGGACGGAGAGAGAGGCGATGTCAAGGAGGCTGGAGCCTAGTAAGCAAGGTCACTTCAGTGATCAGCCACTGAAAGATTTCAGCAAGTTGATATCTGTTTCGAGAAGATCACTCTGGCTGCTGTGAGGAGATTGGATTGGAGATGGGCAAGTATGGAAGAGGGAGCTGTGTTAGGTTAGGCAGTTACCCAGAGACATGATAGGTGCAGACAGGAAAGTAACTGCATTCAAGGTCCTCATGGGCTGTGTGAGGGCACAGAGGCCCCTGTCCAGGTTGACTCCTGGGTTTCTGGCATGAGCAGCAGAGGAGTGAGTAAGAGAGAATAGGATGTGAGTGAGGAAGAGCAAGAGAACCCTCATTTGGAGGATGTGAGGTACAGTGCCTGAAGCCCAGGGAAAGAGGCACCTTCTGGGGATTGGCTCTGACTTGGGGTTGGAGACACAGCCTGGGTGAAACAGGGATGGCTGTTTTGCTCAAGCCCCATCCAGTGTCCCCTTGCTGGTCTTGTAGAAATGAGGCTGCTGTTGGCCTGGGAAGGACCTCGGTATTTAAGGGCACAGCCTGTAGCTCACACGCTGACGGTCTGGCAGGACCACACCACCCGCAGCTCTCGGCTCTGGCCAGCGTCATGCCCGCCTGGGGCTGCCTGGAAGCCAGTCTTTCCTCCTCATCCTCTGTCTCCCACCAACTGCCTGTGGGAAACTCACCAACCCAGGAGCTGGAACTTGGAGAGAAGTAGCCCGAAAATGTCCAGGGCTTCCAAGGGCCATTGTTGATGTCCCATGGGTCCTGGACCCTGTCTGCTGGCCACATGTGGAATTCTTGTGTAAAATCTACACCCTGTTTGTTTTCTCCTCTGTCAAAATGGAGCCCCTGTTTGGTTAATTTCTACTTTGTGGCTTATTTGGAGGCTGTTAAAACAGACCCTGGGGGACCCTCAGCAGTGATTGTTCCATATCTCATTATCTTTCCCGATTATTAGCTCAGATTTTTCTGATCGCTAGCTGCTGTTCATGATGAGTTGTGTGCCATTAATGCCAGCTGGTTCCCTTAAACAGGACCCACCATGCCAGGGAAAACGAGCTGGCGTTCAGAGCCACCAGCCACTTGGCTTTTTAATTTTAATGGGCTTCACCAAATGTTCCAGGCCAAAGGGCCCCTGAGGAACAAGAACAGACGGACTCCCAGCCCTGGTGTGCAGCCCACCCTGGGTTCCTTCCCAGGCAGTGGCCATCCTAGCTGCGAGGACAGCAAGGCCTGGGTAGAACAGGGCTGAGTGGCCACTTACTTCCTCCATTCTCACACCTTCTTGTCCCTGTGACTCATATTGGGTCATGGACAGTTGACTTCCTGGATCTGAACAAGCTCACAGCTACACACATGCCCAGGAATTCTTCCCATTTTGCTTGTCTCAACCCCTGGGCTGGGGCGTGTTGGTCACACACGGAAATCGGTGCCTCACGAAATCTCACCTCATTGTGTGCAGGAGACCCTCATAGGCATCAGTAAAGGGGAGTCCAGAGGAGACATAGGACCATTGTTAATGCTCTTTCCTCCTCACTCTCCCAGCTTCCACCTGGAGGCGGAGAGACAGATGAGGTCACCTATTCTAGACAATGCCGGTCTGCACGGGTGGGAAGGATGGCAGATCCGAGAGGGAAGGCTTGCTGCAGGGGGCAAGTTTGAGTGTTTAGTACAACCCTGATCACTGTTCTTCCTTGCCTTCCTGTCACACCCCAGCTCTACCCACCCCCAAAAGCTGCGCTGGGGAAGCTTGGAGCTCCACGCTGGCTCCTGGGAAGGCCCCTGTTCCCCACTCCTCCAGCACTTCCTGCATCCTCCCAAAGGAAAATGGGGGGTTTGGATCTAGACCTAATTGCGGGGGCAGGGATGCTTCAAGGGTCTCTTCCTGGGCTGGATCTGGCTTGTGCTTCTGCTTTTCTGAACTGCAGCTTAGGCTGGTCTTTTCAGCTACGCAAACAGCCAGTTTTAAATGTCATGTCATCTACAAGAGCATTCCTCATTGAGACAGAAGATAATTAGAAAGTAAATAACAGTCTTTAAGAGCAAAGCTTTGGGATTAGCAGACCCTGGGTTCAAAATCTAGCTTTGCCAGCTTCATAATAATCTGTGTGTCTTTGGACAAAGTTACTTAACTTCTCTCAACAACTCTGATTCTTGCCTTACCTAAAAGCCTTGTAGCGGGGGCTAATGAAGAGATGTCACGTGATGCCCAGCACAAAGCCTGACACCTAGCGGTGTCTACTGACCTCTCCCCACACCCGTTCCTCCTCCCCTCCCCTTTTTATCACTAATACCCACCTGCCTGTTCTCAGACTTCCTTCCACGCTTCCCTTCTCTGCACTTTCACTGCAGATACATTCTCTGGTTGGGGGAATCTTTCTTTCTCCTTTCCTTCCTTCTTTCCTTTCTTCCTTTCAACCTTCCTTCCTTCCTTTCTTTCTTATAGGAAAGGTGCAGACATGAATGAAGGCAAGCAGAGGCAGGCAGGAAGAGAGAAGAGGAAGAAACACTTTATTTTTGTCTCGATTGTTCCCCCAACCCTCCAGCCCTAGGACCTCAGGATGTATATGAACTGCACCCAACTGGGTAGACCATTCTGACAGCCACTTACTGCTGAGAGCTGGGGCGCCATGGACTTGGTGCGTTCCGTCTGCGTGGCCGGGGCAGCCTGGGAGCAGGGGCAGCAGAGCCCAGTGTGTGCACGCGGCTCCCTGGTTTGTCCTGTCGTACCACTGGCATATGTTCAAGCTGCCACATGTCTCTGCCTCTCATCTTTCCCTTGAACAGAGGACAAGGACTGGACTCTGAGCATCAGCTTGAGGCTTTAATGGGGGCCCTGGCACCTGAGAGCCCTGGCTGGTTCTCCTGGCAGCACTCTGGCGCAGGTCATCCTGCAGGGGACTGGCTGGCGCATCCCGCCCCTGGGAGGCGCCCCTCTGCAGTGCTGTGCCCAGCAGTGCTGGAGGCCTTTCCAAGATTCTTCCCAACAGCCCAGACGGTTGAGGCAGGAGCCAGAGCTGTGGGTATGGGGTGACCTGCTGAGCACCAGGTGAACTGGAGCCCAAAACTCGCTGCCCCAGGCCCCTCAGGCCAGGAGTGTTGCTGTGTCCCTCTTGCCCCTCCTCCCAGGACAGAACTACAGGGCAGGGGCTGGCTCTGCCTCAGCTTGGGGGAAACTTGACTTGGTTTTATCAGCTGACCAATTGCATCTTATCTTTTTTCTCTACGCCCATGTTCATGCTGGTTTTCCCAGCAAAAGTTCCTTTTCCTCTGTATCCACCTCCTCCTCCTCTAAGAAGCCCCCTTCCAGCCTTTGCTGCAGCCACTCATTTCTTTGTCGGCACATGTGTTTTCCCTCAATCACCAGGGTATTGGGTATGTACTCTGTGGCATCCACTGCTCCAAGTGCTGGGACACAAAGATGGAAAAGGCAGAGTCCTGCCTTCCCTGCCCTGTGGGGACATCAGACCTGAGGGCAGTGTCGCAGGTCCCAGGAAGAGCCTCATTTTTTGAGACCTCTCACGCACAACCTTGTGTCAAACACTTCACATTCTTCTAAATGCCCTGGGATACTGGAGGTATTATTGGCCCTTTGACAGAGAAGGAAACTGAGGCACAGAACAGTTCAGTGACTGTTAGTGACCCTGGAGGTATTCCTTTTTCAAGACCCAGAGGTGGGCCTTAAAGAACAGGTGTGGACTTGTAAAGGAAGGAAGGCATTTCGGGCACAGGACCAGCGTGGACGGAGACCCGGGGCTGATGCTCCTGGAGCATCTGATGAACTGTAGGCTGGACTTGTGGTGGCGAACACAGGAAAGGGGGAAATGGGGTGATGGAGGCCACACTGCTGGGGGAGGGAAGCTGGTAGTATTCTAAACCTGTATTCTGGAAAGATGAGGGACAAAATGGACTCCAATGAGTCCATTTATCCTGTGCAGGACCCAGGACAAAAGTGCAGAGCGGTGTCCAGGACCAGATAAGCGGGCAGGAAAATGAACAGGGAGACCAGCACGTCCACTGTGCGCCCCTCCTGCTCTGACTGGCTCTGCTTAGCCAGCTATGAGCAGGTGCCAGGTTACGCTTACCTGAGTCCTGGTCAGTCCCCAGGTGCGGCCCAAGAAATGTGCTGCCTAGGAGTTGGGTGGGAGAGTGGTGTTCTTGCACTCATTTATTTGGTACTCTTTTTCCCTCCCCAGAGAGGCAGAGTGTGAGAGTGAGTGTGTGTATGTGCGCATGTGAGCGCGTATGCGTGCGTGTAACTAATGCTATCCTTCCTTCCTTTTTCTCATGGTCACTTTACTGAGGTGATGGGCAGTGGTGCTTTAAATAGCCGCAGTAGTGCTCTCAATGTCAGGAGGCACTGAGGATTTAGGGTGCGGGGTGCAACTGCAGAGAAAGACAGTGCCCCTTAGTGGGCTCCCCTCCATCTGCCTCTTCCACCCCTCACTGCTCAGTACCTGTGCTTTTTGTTTTCTCTTTTGAAGGTGGGCCTTAATGTCCTCGTTCAGAAAGCCAACAAGTTCACCCCAGCCACCCGCCTTCTGGTGCAGAGATTCGTGCCGTTCCCTGCCGTGGGTAAGACCAGCCCTGTGCGCCGGTGTCTGCGTGTGCCGGGAGTGGGCATGGGAGCTGAATGGCGCCTCCACGCCCCTGCTGACTCCCAAGGGGTCTCCGGGCTGGGGCAGCTGGAACAAAACTAGAGAGAAGAAAGGGTGCTGACCAGCTTGTGCCCGAGATTCTGCTGTTAATACAGGGATTCTTAACCCGGGCCCCCCAACCCCACAAAGCGTCCCTAGATAGAGTGTAGTGGAGTCTGCGAACATGATTGGGTAGACTCTTTCCACCATCCTCTAACTGAAATTTAGTATTTCCTTCTTTTATGAACATGGACATCAAACCACAGTAACAAGTAACCTCGTCATCAGTGAAATCAGAGATATTTTCATGTCATATTACAGTTGTTAAAGAGAGCTTAAAATATTGTGTATGCTCAACATGAATTTAAAATGATTATGTTTGATCGATCCACTGGTAGACCTTGTTTTTTCATTCATTTGTTAAAGCACATCTAATATCATTTCATCATTTAAAAAATATTTTGATACCTTAAAAAATATTTCAATATAATCCCTTTGTAATCCTATGTACTTCATTATGTACATTTAGAAAGGCAGTTTGGAGAAGGGTTCAGAGACCTCACCCACTGGCACAAAAGAATGTTCAGACTAGTTCTTCCTAGTTTCATGTTCTAAGTCTTTGGCTGCTGTGGGCCCTTGAGGGTCACCTCAACTCCTAGTCAAGAATAGTGGATGCACACGTGTGTCTGGAAGGGATCTGCCTTCAGTCAGCTCTTTGCTGGTCTTGGAGTCTCTGAGCTGTATCAGCTGTATCAGCTCAGTAGCTGTATCAGGCTTGAGCCCTGGGCACCCCACATACCCAGCCTGTTTCTTAAGCAGCCTATTCCTCGTTTGGGGAGAAGGTATCATAGTGGAAAGTTGTTTGTTTTTTTTGAAATAAAGACACATTGAAAGAAGCACCAGCTGTGTGCAATTGTTCTCCGAAGAGAAGTATAAGCAAGTGCTTGAGCCTTGGCTCCAGGTTCCCCATCTGAATCCAGAGGACAGAGATGGGGGCTGGTTCAGAAGGGCATGAATTCCCATGACCTCCCTGCTGCTGAGGCTCTGCCTGAAGAGCCAGGACTCAGACTCAGACTCCTGGCTTTTCCCTTCTAGGGCTCAGCTTCCCCATCCAGAAAATGGGCCAGTACCTACCTTCCTACAGCCCAGAGCTGTGGGAGGAGCATAGGAGACCCCAGACCAGACTCCATTCTCAGGAAAGTGCTTTGAAGTGCCTGAAAGGCCCTGGGAAGAGGTGGGAGATCATTACTGGGCAGCTTCACCTCCTCCGTGGCCCAGCGGGCAATGAACTCCCAGGACCAACCGCCCGGCTGCCTCAGCCGACCCAGATAATTGCTATAGCAACTCCACACTTTTAATGAACCCTCAGCTATTTCTGGCGGGGGCCATTAATGGAATAACTCTTTAGATCTGACTTTGTTAAGGGGCCTAATTGAACAAACTCAGCTGCCGATCTTGCTTCTTCACGGTCCTGGGCTGGAGGGTCATATGCAACCTGAGAAGGGGGCAGCTCTCAGCTGCACTGGACTGGATCTGGGTCTGACTAGATGTTATCTGTCCTTGAGTCAAACTTTAGATAAGGATTTAGCCAGGGGCCCATTCCAGTCCTATTTCGCTGGCCATCTTGCTGTGTGACCTTGGGGTTGGTCTTAACCTCTCTGGGTCTCCTTCAGGAGAACGATCCCTGCTTTGCAGTTTGATCCTTTCTGCCATCCTCACCTAAGACTTTCTGGCTTCACCTAAGACTTTGCTCTTGAGCTCTAGCCTGGCTCTGCTCCTGCCTTCTTCTCAGGGAGGAGCCTGCAGCCCTCTTGTATTGGTCCAGCCCCTGTTGAGAGGTCTTGACATTCTGAATGCTCCTGGCCAGTGGCGCAGGTCACACATAGCTTGGTGTGCTGGCTTGATAGTCCTAGTTTGCCAGGATCCTGAAAAAAAGCAGATCTTTTGTGGCTGTTTCCTTAGGTTCGCTGCCCAAGTCCTGGCAACGTGCCTGCCTGTCTTCCACCCCCAGGTCCTGTCTCTCTTCTCTACCTGCGAGGCTTCTATCTCTCTGGTCCCCATATCCATCTAGGCCCGTCTGCAAAGGAGCACTGTGTCAGGTGGCTAAGCATGTCCCTTGCCTCCCAAGGACTCAAAGACCTCAGAAGTCCTTTCAAGCCACCATGCCGACCCTACACTTGGCCTCTTTCCACCTTATCCCCAGGTCCCCTGGCCAGGACAGAGCATCTCAAAACCTCTCTGGGTACTGATAGGGCCTAGATGCCGCCAGACTTTAATCCCTGCTTTCCACAGCAGGCTAGGCCAGACTGGGCCTGGCCACTATTAAGGTCACTAAGAAGGTTGCTTAGGACTTGCTTTATATTGTAGAGGGTTCTTCTCCCCTTAGAATCCCTGACCCAGCATGGAGACAAAGCTCACCAAGCTGAGTTGACAACAGGGAGTAGGTTGTAGCAAGTGGAAGTTAAGCTGAGTGTGTGTGTGTGACACAGCCCAATAGAGAAGCCTAAGGTGTAGGACACCGGGTTCCCACACCTGATTCTGCTGCTCCCATCCCTTCCTGCTGGGACCTCCATGATGGTCATGCTGGCCTCCCCTGGGTTTGCAGAGCAGATACGCCCACACTCTCCATGTTCCCCCAGCAGGCTTCTGTTCCCCTCAATTCTCCTTGTTCTCTTCTCAGAGGACTCTGAGGCAGAGTGAGCCAACCCCCTTCTACAGAATAAATGAATTCAGATTTACAGAAAGTTATCTTGAGCTGATCAAAGCCCAGTCCTCCTAGACCAGGCCCAGGGCTACTTCAGGCCCGCTGGGATAGCCCCTCACCCCTGCAGCCAAGAACAGGGATGCTGTCAAGAGACAGCTGGGATACTCTGTCCCTCCAAGAGTGCTCTGCCTCCACGTTCGCCCCTGGAGCTTCAGCCGTGTTTGTGTGTGCGTGTGTGTGTGCTGAGTATGTGGGAAGTCTCGAGGCTGCTCACTGCAGCTACTTCTCTCTCTCAAGGTGGTTTCAAACCTTTCTGTGCCCTGGTCTAGAGCAGTGATCATGTGGGAAATCTCAGTTTCTATTTATACATGGAGATGTTAGGAAAGACGGTGAGCCCAGGAGCATGTGTGCTGGCATTGGAATCGATTGGGGACTGGTAATTAATTTGTTTAGACCTTAATTAATTCTCCAGTTCTTTCTTATTTGTGGACTGTCACGCTTAATTGTGTTCAGGAGCTCGAGCTCAGAGCAGGCCTTCCATTAATTGACATGTGGTTGCTGTGAGGAGGTTAATGGTTTGGGAGCTGAGCAATCAGTGTAATTAAAGGTCAGTAGAGGAGACAGTGGAAAAACAGCCCCCCTCCCCGCCCAGGTCCAACCACCAGTCTCCACAACAGAGTCCATCCCAGGAAGGCTCTTGTATGAACCTGGAATGCCGGCCTCATCATGCTTCTGCAGGCCCTTGTGTTAACTGTCAGCCCATTTCAGCACCATGGCAAAATCTCTGTGTTCGCCAGGGAGTCCCTCCCTCCAGGATGCCTGGGCAGTCTTTGGGAGGAGTTCTGTTCATGCACCCTTGTGTGCCCCATGTTCCCCCATCACCATGCACCCCATCACCCCAGGTCCCGTGGGTCTTCTGTCACTGATTACCACTTCATTGCTCAGTCTACCTTCTTGCCTCATCCAGAAGGTAGTCACAGCAGTGTGCCTGTACCCCCAGGCCAGTCCCCTAGCTGCTCTTTTGCCATCCCTCTCCCCTATGATTACAAGGCAGCAGGGCGCACCTGCATTAGCTGTGTCCCAGATCACATGACTTATGTGTCCTCTATCCAGGTCAGCAGTGCTTAATGGGCACCACACCAGGAGCCCTTATGCTCCTCTGGAGGCCCACAGGTCCCTCCTTGACCTGGTTCCGGGTCCCTCATTGTAGCTGTGGCGACTTTTTCAGCCTCTCCTGCGTCTCTCACTGGACTCCAGACCTTTGCATATGTTCTTTCCTGTCTAGAGTCTGCTCTTCCCCACTTCCTCAGCCTCACCCTCTCCCTTCCCTTGGTTGCCAGGCCTTTGTTTAACAGGTCAAACCATACCTCCTCCAGGAAGCCCTCCTTGATAGCCCCAGTCAGGGTTAGGCCCCAGCACTGTGCGCGCCTATGTCTATTCTGGAATTGGCCCAGCTTGTTTCTCTCATCAGACTGTGAGGTCCCCAAGATAGGGACTAATCTCATTCATCGCTGTTCTCCAGGCCTCACCAGTGCCCTGCATACAGTCAGTGCTCATGGTGGGTTTGCTCAGTGAGCAAAGGAGTGCTTCGGTAGAAAAATATTTGAAATTGGGCACGCAGAGCGGATCCCCACTCTAATGACATTGGTTGCCAGATTCTGTCTCTGCTTGGACATTTAATCTCTTTCCCCTGCCCTATTTTTCAAATTGATTTTTGAACATTTTGTTTTCTTACGTGTTATCACTATGATCATCATCCATTCTTTCAGTTGGAGGGCCTCCGGTCAGTGATCAGTGGGCCCACCATTCACCAGATCATCCTCGACACCTTCTCCAACCTTTCTGGGTGGGACCTGGCAGGATAGGTAAACTGGGCTGGGTTCCAGAATCAGGCCCACCGCAGAACTGGCGCGAAGCCTCAAGTGTGCCAGGTGCCAAGAGGACCTGGGCACTGAGGCCAGGGCAGCTAGAGGGACAAGACTATCCTCAGTCTCATCTCTTTAGTTATTCTATAACTGCCTTGGTCAGGGGAGACCTGGTGGGTCACACCCAAGGAAAGGGGACAGCAATGTGACAGTGACTGTCAATTCATACCCACCCCCTGCCTTAGGTTTCCCCATTTCTCTGCCTCGGGAATGTCAGGATTGATGAAATCTCTGAATTGGAAGGCCATTCACTCAATAAGCTTTCGCAGAGCCCAGGAACAGGTTACTTGGTCACCTGGCTATTAGTCTAGAGTTTGAACTTTATATTTTGGCTATTGGGGAACCACTCACCTCAAGCTGGTGCAGCTGTAACGAAACAGGGCTTTCCAGAAGAAGAATATGTCAGCTGGAATTTTTTATTAAGCGATCCCAAACTTCAGAGTCAGCCTACACCTAAATTTACAGGCTGATTTTTCAATCCAGAAATTCCTAGTCCCGAGTTTGTGACACTTCAATATGGGTTGTGAAACTCTCTCCAAATTCTCAAGCTATTTAACAGAAAATCTGTGCTAGATAGCACTGCCTCTCAGGCGGAATAATAGGGAATATCGTGAAATCAAGCAAATGCTAGGGTGTGTATCCTCATTTGATAATCATCACTCCTCTAACGGCAGTGGGGCTGTGTTCTGGTGCAGTCTGAGTGTCTGCGCTACTGGCTCACTACCGCCTGACTATTTCTGTTGACTCACTTCCCAGTGAATCAACGGGGACATTTCGCTTGGTTCCAGTTTCTCATTATTATGCACAGGGCTGCACTAAACAACCTCATGCTCCTGAGTAGGAGTTTCTCCAGGGCAGAGGTTTCACACAACCGCCTCAGGAGCTTTCGGCAATAGGCGGAGATCTGATCCCGCCTGCAGACTTGATTTCAGCTGGGCAGCCAGTGCTGAGACGCCCCCCTACCCCCACCCCGCCCTGACCAGTCGAGGCCAGCCCCTGCAAAGGCAAGGACCTGTCCCAGGCCCGGCATACCTCTTGTTCTGCTAGATGTTGTCAAGTGAGCATATTGGCTTTCATGACACCGGCAGGTTTTGAATTTTTGTTTCCCTCCATCTCTTCAGCATTTGGTGTTAGCGTTCTTGAAACATGTTTGTCCATTGGAGATGATTCTTTTCTTATCTTACTTTGCCTTTTCCCAATTCTCAGTATGGTTGGGGCACTTTTCTTAACTGGGTATTGGGGTTTCTACAGAGAGGAGAATGGGAGAAAGGAGATCCCTATTTCACATCACAGACAAGTCCAGATAGATTAAAGACCTACTTGGGCAAAGTAAAATTTTAAAGCTTCTGGAAGAAAATATAAATGAATATTGAGGTAGGAGTGGAGTTTTGGTTTTCAAGGAAAGGGGCAGGCAGGAATGAAGGCGAGTAGGCAGGCAGCAGGAGAGAGGAGGAAGAAGCACTTTATTTTGTTGAACATTTTGGTTGTTCCCCCCAACGTAGGATGTGAACTGGGTCCATGACCAAATCATCGCTCTACCAGGCACGCCTAGGGATAGAGTTTTATTTTAATGGCACAGCAATCTTATTCCAGAGAAGAAAGTATTGCCTATTTGACTCCATATTAAGCTAACTCTGACAGAAGTTACCATCAACAACATGTAAAAACTACTCACACACTCAATGTAAACCACTTAACCAAGGAGGGCTAGTCTCCAAAACCTACTAGGCACTCCTGCGGATTGATTTTTTGGAAAGGAGGTGATTATTTTCTGAGATTGAGTCCAAGATGAGACATCCAGGGCTCTTCCTTCCGTCTCTGCTCTCCCCAGGCCTTCCTCCTCAGGCCATCTCCCTTTGAGGCTGTAAAATGGCGACAGCTGCAGACCCATTACTTCCACCCCAGAGGCCAGGAGGCTCCAGATGCCACCTCTTTTAGATGGGAGGGGACTTCCCCGTTTGCGCCCCCAGCAAACAGGGGACATCTTGGACAGGGTGGGTCACTTGCTTCTTCCTAAAACCATCACTGGAGAAGTTTAGCCTAATCTTTCAGGAGTAGAATAGCTGTTGTGAATCAGTCAACTTGACGTTCCATAGATTCATCTTAGTAGCCCTTGTTTGTCATATATAATAAATATAGTTTCCAGTTTCCCTTTCTCATAACATGGTTCATACATAGGTGTGGAGGTGTGCCCTGGTGGCCTAATGGTTTACTTCACTGCAGCGTAGTCCACATACGTACCCAGGACGCCCGTTCAAGACCTAGGGCTAAGGAAACAAACAGGGTGAACAACTAAATAAAATAAAATGCTTCCTCCTCCTCTCTCTTCCTGACTGCCTTCCTTCTTGCCTGCATCTTGCCTTTAAAAAAAAAAAAGATATGGAATGCCACTTTTCTCATTCTAAGATGCTTCACTTAGAAGAGACATTGCTGTAATAACCTTTCAGAAGAGGGAGAGGTCTGTTATTTGTGCTATTTGAAGGAATTAGCAGACACTCACATACACATTCCATCAGAGTCACTTTCTTCTACCCCATAGAGCTTGGGGCTAAGGTTCTTAAATCCTCTTTTGGACATTGATTGTTAAATAGCATCTTCTGTTTTGTTTTTTACTTTATTTTTAGCCTCTGCTTTTAATCTTGACCCTTATAGCTCCTTTAAAATTGACACTGTAACTTCAAAGCATATAAAATAATACAGGGGACTTTTTATTTGATTATACTTACAGTTTAATTCCCCCTCCCCCATTTACTTGAAGGAAATAATATTCCTGAAGTTAATCAACTTCTTTAGGAAGTTTCTGACATAGAGCTGCTTAAGTATAGGACTACGGCTGGGCCACAAACCACTCTCTGCTGCCTTTACATTTTTTATAACCTACTTAGAAAACTTTGCTTGTTTCTTTGAACTTTTTAGACAAATGACACATGATTCTAGTCTCAAAAATGGAAACTATAAAAAAAAAGCCAGCTGAAGGTAACAAGTAGAAGTACTTCAACAACCATTAATCCCTGCATTTAACTTCCTCTCCCAAGGGGGTCACTCCGTGAGATGTGAACCTATCACAGTATTACCTGTGGACTCATTCACATACAGAAACATCTGATCAATTAAAGGGTTTTGCATACAGTAGGCCATCCTGTACACAATCAGAAGCTTCTTTCTTATAAATTTCTTTTGGAGATCTTCCTGTGTGAGTTCCCTAATGGTGGACATTTAGGTTGTTTCTAATGATTTGCTCTTACAAACAGTGCTATAATTAACATTCTTGTAAATGTCTCCTTGTGCATATGGGCAAGCATTTCTTTAGGGTAGCTATCTATGGTTTGGCAATTTCTGCTGCCTTTAATTGCATTGCCTGGTATCTGGCAGACGAGCTTCTGCATGTACAATAACTTTTCATGTCCGCACTCCATTATAGTGTAAGTTTTAAAAAGATGTTTTAGGCAACAATTAGGAATCTAAGTTTAAGTTCAAATTCTGCATGGATTACTGTGGGCAGCTGAGGTGACACTTGAATGACAGCTACCACCACACTTGGCTAAGGTCACACAGGCATTGGTCTTGCAGCAGGGAGCAATAGGGGCCCCAGGCCCCCGGCATCCATTGTAAGGTACATCATGAGTTTTCAAACATTACAACATGGGAAAATGCATCTTAAAACCATGTAATTGCAGTATTTTATTTTCTCTAAGTGAATAGTCCAGTGCTTCACCCCCATCTTTAAGTTCATTCCCTTTGAGTTAATACAATTTTTTTTTACCACAAACTGACTTCTACAGGTGTGTGTGTTTCTGGACTGTTCATTCCATTGATCTATGTGTCTGTTCTTGCATTGGTTTGGGAGACAAGCTCCCTTGGAGTCTTCTTTTTGAGAATTTCTTTGCACATTTGTCTTTCTGTCTGGGGCTCTTTCTTCTTCCCCACACTGTCCCTTTTACGCAGGGTGCTTCATTAGCTTTTCACAATCTGCATGATTTTGCATCATGATGGGTCTGATGTGAGAACATCTGCAGCAGTCAAGAGCATATTTTCCTCAGGACTTGACACTGAGCTTGCCATCAGCGTGAAGCAATCTCCCCGTCGCCCCCTCTCTGTGTCTCTGTCTTTTTCTCCCCCTCTCTCTCATATCCCATGACACCTCCCAGGATTACTGCTCCAATATCAGTTATGCCTGAGTCTTGAAAGTTATCAATCTGAGTTGAAAATGTGCCAGCTTTCTTAACATCACCACTAACAGACTGCTTAATTAAATTACTGATACTGTAATAATAGATCCTGCTGATGTGCTAGAAAGGAGACCCATGGTCCATGGTTAGTCTCTCTTTCATTTGCTTAGTCTCTCAGTGTCTGTATCTTTGGAGTTGGATTCACTAGGCGTGAAAGAGGAGGGGCCAGGGAGCTACTGCAGAACTGAAAGTTTGGGGTGAGCTCATGGAAATGAACTTGCTGAAACAGACTGGCGTTCTCATTCTTCAAAAGCAGGGATGGCTAATAGCCTGTCTATACAGTTGGTGCACAATAAATGGACCATCAGTATACACCGTCCACCAAGAGATTACAGGGCATGGGCCCTTTGTGTAGGTGACTCACTGAGAGTTGCCATCATTCTGAGGTAGCTTGCAGGTTTTTCTCTTTTTTCTGTCCAAGGGGGGCACACTGTCATCACCCAGAAAGTCCTGGAGGTGCTGTCTGAGGGGAGGGAGGCTGACCTTTCACATGTTTTACCTTCTGTCTCAAGTGGTTTTTTGTTGGAACCAAAGTCCTACTCAGCTCTGTTGTGGCACGTATCGCATCTGAAAGTTGAAGAGAGCAGGCAAGGTGCCCTCGTGAGTCTGGGTCTGGTCAGCCACCACATCCCAATGCATATTCTCTCTCTTTGTCTACATATGTGTACACACACATGTGCACTCACACACACACTGAGGCTAGAGGCTAGAGGTGTCACAGTTGTCCTTGGCTTCCACTGATCTGGTGTGGACATGGATGCAGAGGCTGACATTTATGTGAGCTCAGCCAGCACCCAGCGATCTGGGACATGCTGATTGCAGCCCTTGCTTTTCCATCAGGGGAAACGGGGGGGTGGACCCTGCAGAGTGAGCTGTTTGTGGTTCCTGACTTTAAGCAGATGCTCTTCCCCTACACCACATTCCTGAGACTTTGTCATTCCTGTAACAATGGTGGTGGGAGTGTAGATGGTAAAAATTGGTGTTTTCTGAGGCAGAAACCCCAATATCCTCTCCAGTGGTTTGTTGGGTCTCCAGGAAATTGAGGGCCTGGCAGTCTCAGGGGCATGAAGGCTGCAGAGTGTTCCTATTGCCACTAGAGGGCGTGTCACGGACACACGGGCCAGGTGCCAGCTTGCCAAGCCCAGTCTGGGGGACCCTTCTAGGCTCTGACCCCAGAGGGGGCCCCTGACCTGGCTAGAGCTCACCTTTTGCAGATGAGGAGGGGGAGATGTAGAGCTGGGATTGGAACCTGAGCCAAGATGACCTAAAACCCAGGTTCCCAAATTCTCCTTTACCTTAGATTCCCCCGACCAATCATGTCAGTCTCTGGATGTGCGAAGACAAGGAAGGGTTCTCTGGGCTGGATAGTTCTTTGTTAGGGGGGTTTTCCTGTGCATTGTAGAATATTTTCCAGCAACGCTGGTCTCTACCCACTAGATGTTAGTAGTAATCCCCACCCCAGGTTGTGATAATCAGAATGTGTCTCCAAACCTTGCCAAATGTCTCGCAAAATTACCCCAGTCGAGAGCCCCTGTGTAAAACAGGTGAGTGAAGGGTGCGCCCTGGTGGCTCAGGCTCCACAGGTGGCTAAGCTGCAGACCATGTAAAGCAAGGACCTGCATTTGAGACCTGGGACTGGGGTGTGTGTGTGGGGAGATACCAAAACAAACAGACACACAGACAGACAGGTGAGAGTGCCTGCAAAGGGGACAGAAGGGGACAGGAGGGCATGCAGGGCTTGAGTCCTGACACAGAGGAGGTCTGCGGTGGTTACCGCTGTGGTTGGATGTCGTGTGGAAACATGAGGGCGGCTCAGAGATGGCATATGTGCTGTAAATGATTTAAAAACTGTATTTGGGCTCTGGCTTTTCTCTCCAAAGACTGCAGAGCATCTCGGTCTCCTCTGTTCGTGCCACCTCCCCACTTTACTGAAACAGGAGACTGAGGCTCTGAGATGCCCAGGGTCACCCCTCACCGTAGAAGCCCGGCCCCCAGCGGCAGCACCCCGGACGGCTCCGCTCCCGGCCCTGGCTCCGGCACCAGCAGCATCTGCGGTTCTCCACCCCCCCACCTGCCCACAAGGCCCTGCCACCCTCCAGCTCCCCAAACCCTGGTGCCCACCCCCACTGGAGGGAGTGGGGAAGCAGCAGGTGTTGATGCTAATTAGCCTTCACAGCCCAGAACTGCAGTCGCTCCCAGGCTCACACACTCCCCAAAATTAAACACTCATTATACAAAATTAATTGACATTAATTAGCAAAAATTAAAACTTTAAACACAGCAAGGCGCTTTTGGGGGAGGAGTGAAGCAGCGGGCTCCACATTCGTCACCCCCCACTCCCCACCCGCCCACCACCCCCAAGGCCCCCCACTTCCTTGGTGAAGCAGGGCTGGAGCAGTTCAGACGAGGTTAGCACCCGCACCAACACCCGGCCCCAGGCCCTGCCATGTGAGTCCCAGGCCAGAGTCACCAGCTCAGGGGTGGCCCTCAGAGTCTGACGTCTAGTGGTTAACTAAGGTTCTAGGAACCCTCCCCTGGACCCCATGATCTCATCTGAGACAGGGGAAGCATGACCAGAAGAGGGAAGACAACCCGCTGAAACAAGAATGTAGATGGGCCACATTCAGCTCTGTCTGACCCCCGCCTACAAGTCCTCCCATTTTGGGGTACTCACGGCTTAGGCAGATAGCCTTCCAGCTCTGTCCCACTTTGCTGTGTGACCTCAGATAAGTCACCCCACCCCACCCCCGCCTCAATTTTCCACCCATACGATGAGGGGGCGGTGCTGGGTGAACAGTGAGGTTCCTGCCTGCTCTGGCACCTGCTGTCAGGGAAGATCTCTGGGAACTCTGTTCTCTCTGCAGAGTGAGGGGCTGAATGTGGGGGGCTGACATTTCAAGAGGAGCCCCAGAATGTCAACCCAAGGGACTGAGATGCTGATGGTGGGACATCAGCACCAGTGAGGATGTGAGGATTTGGGCCAGGGAGCCCTCCCAGTTGGGCATCACTTGACCTGCCTCAGAAGAGAGCCCCCAATTACTGGTGGCCCTGTGAGCTACAAATAGGGTCCCCTTACTCCCCAACACTGGTCATTTTCTATCTTCGCTCACCAAGTTCGCCCAAACCCCTGAGTCGGCTGATAGGCAGAGGGGCAGTGCGGCACCTGCGCCCATGGTGTCAGACGGGGACTTGGCATTTGTTCAGAAGCCTTGTGACTTGGGGTCAGGAGACTTGGGCGTGGTTGCAGCCCAGTCACCTTCCCCAGGCAGAACGCCATCCACCCCTCACTCCTGCTCCCCACTCCCCACTCTCTCCAGCCAGTGCCAACATCTGCAACGTGGTCCTGATGCGGTACGGGGAGCTGGAGGAGGGGATCGATGTCCTGGATGGTGACGGCAACCTGGTGGGCTCGTCCAAGATCGCAGCCAGACACGTGGGTCTGCTGGGGCTCGGAAGCTCGGGCTGTGGGAGGCCTGCAAGCAGGAGGGCTGGCTTTTATTCCTCAGGGGCTTGTCCACAGCCCTCTCATTTTGTTCTTTCATCCTTTCTCTCCCCAGCCCCACTTCCCTCTGTGTGAGCCCTGGGCTTTGAGGTCAGGCCCCAGTCACGCCTGTCCCCTGGACCTCTCCGCTTCTCTCCTATCTCTCTGTCATCACTATAAAACGTCCCCATCTCTTGTCCCAGTGCCTCAGGATCTGGCTCATCGGATCTGTTAATTGGCCAGGGCAGAGGAGACCCCCCAGAGCTTTCTCTCCCCCTCCCTTGGACCTAGGGTCCTGCTCCCTGGGCCCTCATAGCCTCTTGGGTAAGAAGAGGGAGCCAGGAGCCAGTGGTTTGTGGTTCCGTGCTAATAGGCACTTCTATAGGTGATACCTCACCAGGGAGTGAGTGTGGCCAACGTGGAGGGATTGCAGGCTTGTGGGAGGCCAGGGGTGGTTGGGAAGAATATCTTGTTACAAGAGGCCCTGCTTTCTTCTCTGGGTTCACCAGTCTTGCCCCTCTAGCAATTGTAATTTTTATTAAAAATCTGGTTGTGCTCCCCCAGCCTTCATCCTAATGGTCATTGTTAGCTTGCCCTGCTCTGGCCTCTGAGGACTGGGACAGCGCTCAGCTATGAGCCAGCTAAGCAGTCACCTCTGTTCCAGCTACTGTCCCTCATCAGAGCCTCCCCTCTGTCAGCCAGGCCTTCTGTATAAGCCTCTTAGGTGGGAAGACCCCCGTCTTGTCCCGGTTCTCCCTCCTCACTGGTCTCAGGGAAAGTGAGTGGCCTCTTAGGACTTGTGAGGAGCCAGGGGCTCAGGACTGCTGCCAACAGTGCAGCCTCTGCTTCCTGTATTGGCTCTGGCCCCGTCATTCTCACACCTGATCTGGAGACCGGAGGGGCCTCTCTCAGGCCTTGCTGATGCTGATCATGAAGGGTTCAGGTTCCTGGGGGAAATGTTCAACCTTGATCCTTTCATCAGCGGGGATTTGTCCTCAATTTCCTACCTGACCTCAGTCACCTGTCCAGCCAGCCTTCCACAACCCCCAGCCAGGACCTGCTATGAGGGAGGCCGAATATGATAGTTCCTCCTCATGGTCCAAACAGCAGGAACCCCAAGCTCGCCTGCAGTCCTGGGCTCCCCTCAGCCCAGCCCTGTCAGCCTCTTGCTGTCTGAGGGAAGACCCGTAGAGGCACCTGTTACATAGCCAAACTCTTGTCCCTGAGGAAGATGCAGCAGACTCGGGCCGTGCAAGAGCTTCTGAAGCTTTACAGCACGTCAAAAATAAAAACCAGAAATCCCAGAGCCTCCCTCGCCTGTGGCCACCATGTGCCCCACGTGCCTAGCAGACCCCGAGTGTTTGTTTCAGCTCTTCCAGAAGCTGGTGTTTGTAGAGAATCTCCAGTCCCCCGTCTGCTCCCTCCCAGCCCCTGCACTGCCGCTGAGGCATCTTCTGGGCACAGAGCCCTTCCTAGGGTTATTCTCTGCTGCCAGCCCTCCATCACATGTGCGGTGAGGGGTCGTCTACTTTTCCATGTGGTGGTGGGAAGATGGGGATGGGTTTTTCTGTTGTTTGGACTACAGCTTTGAGAGCAAGTCCATTAATTATTCCATCCAGCCAGATGTGCTCAACAACGGGACACACACTTAGGATTCCCGGGATGGGTCTGCTGCCAGGTGGCTGTTCCCACCCCTGGAGTCCCACTCACCACAGCATCTGTCTGCCCCCTCAGGCCCTGCTGGAGACAGCGCTGACGCGAGTGGTCCTCCCCATGCCCATCCTGGTGCTACCCCCGATCGTCATGTCCATGCTGGAGAAGTGAGTCGGGGCACCCAGGAGAGACGGGTACTGTGGGGGAGGGTGGTGAGAAGGAAGGGAAACCACCTGGCCCAGCGCAAAGGACAGGGGGCCTGTTGGCCATCTCGCCCATCCCAGTTTGCTCAGACTCCCAGGCAGATGCTGGAATCATTCTGTGGGGATTCATGGACATGTGCCCCTGTGCTGGGCACTGGGCGGGATGTTTAGATGGACAAGCCTGGCCCTGCCCTGAGGAGCTGGTGGCTCTGGGGTGTATGTGTCTGTGTGTGTGCTTATGTGTGCATGCACGTGTGTGCATGAGTGCGCTGCATTCTCTCAGTGCACAATGCAGAGCAGTGGTGAAGAGCAGCCTAGGGCAGGGCTAGTGGTGGGAAGACTAGACCTGGGGGCAGTACCAGCCCTTTCGGGCTTCCAACATGAGGCAAGTCACTAATCCCTGAGCCTCAGTTTTTCCATTTGTAAAACAAGAATAGCACTAACTTCCCTCCTCCCTCAAAGGGCTGTTTTCAAAACACATGTTACATGACTACAGAAAATTAGGGAATGCGAGAATAAGAATAATGATAGTGAGTCAATTAATTAGTGAGTGCGTAATGGAATTGTTAAGACTGAAAGGCTGCTCCAAGGGGTGGCTAAGCAGAGAGGGAAGAGGAAGCAGAGCCCATCTTCCTGTTGGGTTGGATGGGTCCTGAGGTTTTGGGTGAATCTAGAAGGATGGCTAGGAGCAGGAAGGAGCAGGGTAGGTGGGGCTGCAGGATGATGAAAGCCCTGGAGATGCAGGTAGAAGTGAGGGGGTGATCACTTCCTCCCCCACCCTGGCCTACAGGACAGTCTGGGAGGGAGCACCTCCAGGCAGCAAGCAGTTGGGCTTGGAGCAGTGATGGGCAAGGACAGGGTTGGGGACACTGCATCTGGGCGATGAGGCAGGGGCTTCTCCAGTTTGTAGGCCTTATTCCCACCAGACTTACTATAATAACAGCTAACACCTATTAAGCACTTTTTACATCCCAGACCCCCCTCCCCTGGCCAGTCTCTGTCTGAATGCCAACATCTCCAAGAGCCCACCCTGACCTCCCCATTTAGATAACCGCCACCATGATTCCCTCTCCCCACACGCTGCCTTAGTTCCATTCCAGCATTCATCAATATCTGACATTCTTTAGTTGTCTGTTATCTGTCTGCTCCACTAGATTATAATCTCCCACAGAGGCAAGTTAATCTCTCTTGTTCACGGCCCTGAATGGTTTCTAGCACCGTTTCTTGCACATGGTAGATGCTGGGTTTGTTGAATGAATGACTGATCCTATTTAACCCTCACAATTGTGCAATGAAGTACAATAACCCCATTTACAGGTGAAGGAAGGAAGACAAAGGGCACACATCTTCTGCTTATAGTCATATCCAAAAAGATAGCAGAGCCAGGAGTAACCAAGGATACGACTATAAAGCTTGACTTTTCCTGCCACACTGGCTGCATCTGGCTTTTCAGATCCCATCATGTACTCAGTGTGTCTTTGAGTGCTGCCACTCACTCAAAGGAGAGCAGCAGATCTGGAGGCCTAGCTTTGGGAAACTTGTATTTTTTTTTAAGATAGGAAGGAAAGGAGAGGAGGAAGAAGGGAAGGAAGGAAGGAAGGAAGGGAGGAAGGGAGGAAGGGAGGAAGGAAGGAAGGGGAAGAAAGGAAAGAATAGGAAGGGCAGGAGGAAACACTTTTATTTATTTGTTTTTATTTATTTTGGTTTCTCCTCCTACCCCGGGTTTCAAACCTGGATCCTTCAGCTTTACATGGTCTGCACCCAGTCAACAGATAAATACCTGAGCCACCAGAATGCACCATGGAAGCACCATGGAAGCTTGTATTTTGGTAAGGAGATGAGCATGACCCACACACAGACCAGATGCAGGTGGGACCAGGCAGTGTGTGAATGGGGCCAAGGTGACCTTGAAAGGAGGGAGCACCATAGGCCCAGCAGCAGGGAAGACTGGTCTAATGGAGCGAGTTAGGCTTTTTAAGGAAGGAAGGAAGGAAGGGCTTTCTGGGCAGGGGAGGCCTGTTGTATAGACATTGTTGAGTCCAGCTTGGAGGAAGCAAAGCATGCTGGAGCCTTAAGGGGGTGTGTTAGCTGAACACTGGAATTTAAGAAACTTCACCTCCTATGGTAGTTGCAAAAATGAACAGATCTTGGAAAAACAATTGCTTTTGTGCCTGACCCATACATATATATATATATATATATATATATATATATATATATATATATCTTCCTCCTAAACTGAGGCTGCCCCAGATACCAGGCCTTACAAGTATATACAGGAGACAATCAGGCAAAGGGAGAAGGTAGGACTGGGATTTGCTGGGGGAAAACTTGATCTTTGATGCCTTCTTATTTAGCATCTGAGTTGAGTTTGCAGAAAGTGGAGTGACGGTTAATGTCCCCTTGGTTTGGGGGCTTAAATTTGACTTTGGGAGTCACAGGAAATGGGACAGGATGTTCTAGAACTGCTCCAGCCTGGGAGCTGCCTGAATACAGGCTACCCGTGTCTGATTCAACTCAGGGTCCAGAGAAGTCCCTCTAGTAGGCAGAGACAGACTAGCTGTTCAGTTCTTCTAGAAGTAGGGTTGCTTTGCATCCTGGTTTGTCTGGGATTGTCTTAGTTGAGCAATGTTGTTCTGATGTCCCTCGGTTTGAAATTGTTTCAGTTTTAATCACTAGGGTTTCCATATGTCTGGGTTGACTGGAATTGTCCAGTTTAGCAACATTGAGCTTCTCCAACCCTATCCCGTGCCCACCTGAAGCCCCTCCTCCCCGTTCCATGCTACCCTGAAAACACAGGCACAGACAGACAACGGACACACTCACACAGACACTTCCTAGCATCCTAGTCCGGAGCCTGAACACCCGCTGCCACACCTGCTGATACCCCAGTTGGTCCCCATTTCAACTCTAAAAACTATGCTAAGTCTCTCTGTAAGCCATGTCCTTGGTTGCTGCTGCTCCTGGTGGGTTAGATCTCCATAGGACCTTGGCCTCTGGGGAGGAGAAATAGTCCAGACTGGGTTCCCCAGGAATATCAAGATGAGCAAGACCCAGCTTGTGTCCTCAGTGATTTACTCTGCCTGCATGTGTTGGGGAACAGCATGACTTCAGAAAAGGCAGAGCTGGGCAGCAGGGCCTGCTGATACTTCTAGTCGGAAAAGAGTCTGGGCTCTGTCCCCACCATGTCAGGCCAGGCTCAGTGTCTAGAGCTTGAGGACGTTGCCCCCTTCTTTGCCTTGGTCTCTAGGGCTCTGAATCTGCACCACCCAGCAGGCTCTTCAACTCTTTGCAGGAACCCCAGTGAGCACCTCAGACCCTTTCCTTGTGGGGTGCCCATGGCAGGGCCTCTGCTGAGAGTCTGATGGGGGAGGTGGTCTCCATCCTTAGGGGACCCATCTGGGTGAGGGAGTCAGGACAGCCAGGGAAAAAAAGACAAAAGAACACTTACAAAGCAGCCTACTTGCAAATTAATGGAGCGCAAACTAAAGCTGCTCCCTGCTGAGGGAGGCACTGCCATGGGAGACAAGCTGTTGTGTGGTGGGGGCTGGGGCCCCACTCGCCTGCCTCTGGCCTCAGTTTATCCTCTCTGGGAAGATACTCAGCCACAAGGTCCCTGAGTCTTCTGCTGGGATGTGTGGTGGGGGACCTGCATGTTCAGTGGTCCCTTTTTCTGAGACTGAAAGGAAAGGAATCCCATGTCAGAAACAGGGCCCCCACCCCACCCCAGAGCCCTGGGCTAGTCCTCCTACAGACAGACAGGCAGGCAGACAGACAGACAGACAGATAGACAGACAGACAGACACACACACACACACACACACACACACACACACACACACACACACACACACACAGTGACACTTCTTCTCTCCCCTCTGCTTCACCTTCCCTCAGGTTGAGGGTGTCACCACAGCTTCACTGGAACTGACCTGGCATCCCAGGCTCTGCCTGGCATCCCTAGTCTGGGGAACTGGTGGTGATCAGGCCACATCCTCCACCATGATGGATCCGGAGGCTGCTCCCCAGCCCTCTTCTCTCTTTCTGGGATCCGGGTCTTTCCTTTCTCCCAGGCAATCACATCTCTCCATCTGCATATTTTAACTCCCCCAGCTGCCTTTCCAATCCCTCCCAGCCATTCCACTGCCCCCCCCCCACCCCCTGCTGTGCTCACTGTCCTGCCTGCTCTGAGCTAGGACTTCAGATGCTCCAGCTGGGCCTCAGTCTCAGGGCCTACCTCCTTCCTGAGTCTCAGACTCTAGAACTTCTTGAATCTCCTTCCCAGTGTGAACTTCTGCCAGTCACCCTAAGAGAGGAGACATGTTGAGCCCATCCTGGAAGGAAGTCTCTCCTATGTCCATGCCAGGCGTTCCCAAGGACTGAATCCACAGCCTGCCCTGCACCTGCCTCTCTCCCTGCCGTGTCCTCTCCCTGCCATGTCCTCTCCCTGCCATGTGACCCTGAGGGCTGTGCCTCCAGGGACTTCACACCCTCCTGTTCCATCTCCTCTGCTCTGACCCGCTTCAGGGACTGAGGTCCCAGTCACTGCCACTGGAGCAGAGGACAGCAGGGACAGGGCTCCAGGCCTGGGTCCAGTCTGGAGAGTGATTGCACATATCCCATCTCCTTGTTCCACTGAAGAAGTTGATCTGAGTTGAAAGTGACACCAGCACCTTGTCAGCCTTACTCCTGGCCCCTCCATGACTCCATGGAAGCCCAGGAGGCCTTAGACTGAGTCCAGGGTGAGCAATGTGAGGCCCAACTGCAGGAAGAGACGAGAGTGGAGGCTCTGGACGAAGTAAGAGGGGAGGTCTACTGGGCTTGAGCTTGATTTAGGCTCTCTGTCCTGCTGTTCTTAATCCTGTGAAAATTCTCCTTTAACAATCAGTTCAGGCTTAATTCAACAGCTGGTCAGATCTTGGGGTCCAGATCAGGGGAGGGACCGGAGGACAGTTCACCCTCCTTCCTATGGTTATCAAGGGCAATAACATGGCACAGTGACGGAGCACTTACTGTGACCAGACCTCTTACATGCATAGAACTTACAGATAATTGGGTCTTTATCCGTATCTTAGCAGGAACATCCTTCTCAAAAGTGTCGTCTAGGAATCACCTATTTTAGACTTGTGGAGGGTTGTTTGAAATGTACATTCCCAAGCACTCCTGTGGGTAAGGGACCCTTGGTGTCTGCTTTTTTTTTTTAAGACAAGGTACAGGGAGAACGAAGTTGAGTAGGCAGGCAGATAGGAGCAAAGAGGAGGAAGCTTTATTTATGGCATTTAGTTATTCCTTTTGCTTGCTTCTCTCAGCCCACCCCCACCAAGCCCAGGGACACCATCTGGTTGGACAGCTCTGACCAGAGGTGACAGACTTCACCCCTAAGACCAGGGTATGCCAGGAGCTTGCGTTTTTAATAGCTTCCCAGACAGTAGATTTTGAGAACTCCTGCTCCCAAGTTTGCTGTGTGATCAAAGCCAGGTGCTCTTGGGATTCTTCTGCTAGGAGGGGAAGGTGGGGTGGGGCCGCCTGCCCCTGCACGGAGGCCCTGTCCTCAGGACAGTGTGTCACAGGCAGCCCTGCTGCAGAAGCCCCTGTTACAGCTTCTTCCCACCACACGCCACTCTCAGTCATGTGGAGGCTGACAGTGACTACGGTCAGCTTTTGTGCCTACCCAATGCAACCTGGTGACTAGTCCAGTCATCCTGCCTTCCTATACCTCCAAAGTAGAAGGCTGGGTGAAGGGATATTTTCCTGCAGGTATGACCCCTGCTGGAGCTGGAGAACTTGTTTTGTCATGGAGCTGAGGGACCCAGGGCCTTAGAAGGAGGTTTTTTATACCCCTTCCCTGCCCAGGAATTCCACCCCTGAAGCTGCCATGGGGAGAGGGTGCCAGCTGGGGCAGCTGATACAACTTCTGAGGAGTCAGGAGTCAGAGCAGCAGTCCTGCCTGCTTCCTTGCAGACTAGACTTGGACCTCACTGTCTCTCTGTGCGACTCTTAGATCAAAATTGGCCACATGGTCAGTGGTTTGGTTCTGTTCCCACGCATATGTGGATTGTCCTTTCCCACCTGTGTGCAGGCCTGTGTAAGAGTGTATGTGCATGTGTGCATGTGTGTGTGTGTGTGTGTGTGTGTGTGTGTGTGTGTGTGGTTTGTCTTCTTCCTTGTACTTGATATCTACTCTGGTTTGCTTGCTATTTCACTATGTGCTGCACAGCAGGCAAGCTCATGCTCCTGTGTGTACCTCCAGGAGCAGGGACACCAGCCTCCTCTACTATCTCTCGCCAAGGTGGCCTCCTTTGCAGGGCTGGCCACACAGTGGGCTGGGTGCCCCATTGGTGTTCATTCATGATTTATGGTTGAAGTTCAACCAGTAATGATTGAACTTGGAGAGGGAGACAGGCCTGGGAGAGGGAAGGCCCAAAGGCAGAATCCCACCACCGCTGTCTGGCTACGGGGCTGGCCCTGGGGCTCTGAGCGAAACCTTGCATGGCAACAAGCAGCCAGTTCACACCATCTTTGGGTCTCATGGGGCTCCCCCTCTCTCCCTCACAGGACAGCTCTCCTGCAGGCGCGCCCCCGGCTGCTCCTCCCTGTGCAAAGCCTTGTGTGCCTGGCGGCCTTCGGCCTGGCCCTGCCATTGGCCATCAGCCTCTTCCCGCAGATGTCAGAGGTCAGTGGGAAGAGGGGCTCAGAAGGTCCAGACAGGGAGGTCTGTGGTTTGATCATTTATTACAAATACTTAATCAGTGTTGACTGCTTGTACTGGTCCGGGCACGGACTTCTCCGAGTGAGAGTCACACAGTGAACACAATGCCAGAGTAGCAAATGAAGGACAAGGAGTTTTAGAATGGAAGGAGCGCAGCTTGACAGAGGAGGAGGCAGTAGGTCTTCAAAATGAGCTGAGGAGAAAGTGGCATCTAACCAGAACCTGCAGGGTGGGCTGGAGTTGGCCAGATGCTTGCGGGGCGAGGGGACCGGCCGGCTGGAGTCCCCGGGCGTAGGTTCTGAGGTCCAGCACCACATCCCAGAGCTGAGAAAAGTCTGGAATTTGAACAGAAACCCACCACAGTGAGGCAGGTCAGGTATGAGATCTGGAGCCATGTGCTCCTGGGAACTTGGAAGCCAAAGCAGAGAGGGCGAATGTCATAGACGGGCAGTGCAAAGCGGGACCACAGAGTCCTGACTGAGTGGTCTCTGACTGCATTGCGGGCTGGAGGAAGGAGCCATCAGGAGACTGTGGCAGGCGTCCAGCGAGAGATGGTGGCAGCTTGAACCAGGCTATTGGCAGTGGGCTTAGAGAGAAGTGAGTCCTTCAGGAGATAGTTAGGAGGTGGCTTCATCAGGATTTGATGAAGAATGAATGTGATGTGAGTGAAAGGGATTTGCAGGATATGTGCCCCGCTTTCTGGTTTTAAGCAGCTAGTTAATGTAGGTTCTCTTAACAAGATGGAGATGGGAACAGGGCTGCTTTAAGGGAGGACAGCATATTAAGCTGCATGGACATGTGAGGCTGCAGAACCTGTGGCTCGGGCAAGTGGGGATGGCCTGAGGGAGGCTGACTTGGTCTGCAGTTTCAGAGAGGCCAACGCCGGGATTGAAGCCACCAGCATAGACAGTCATGGGAATGAGGGTGGTGGGGTGTCAGCTGGGAGCATGTGGAGAAAGGGGGTCCTGGAGAGGGTAGTGTCCAAGGAGAGTGTCCTGGGAGGGAAGGACAGATCTCAGTAGGATCAGGGCGGGGTGCGCAGGGTCAGACACTTCTGAGAGATCGAGCCCATGAGTCTGAAGAATATCCGTTGGCATGCCAGGCCATGACAGCAGACCCTGTGCCGAGGGCAGGGGCCAGGTGATGGGCAAGGCGCCCAGCTCAGGGCCGCTCCAGGGGCCCAGGACCCAGGGCAACAAGGACAGCAGACCTGCTACTGGAAGAAGACATGGGGCCAAGAGAGGCTTTTATTTATTTCTCCTTTTCTAAATGGGAGAGGCGGGGCTTGCGTAGGTGCTAACAGGAAGGCACTGGGAGAGAAGTGAGGACATTGGGCGCAAGACGGCGGCCCTGGAGCAAAGCCCTTGCAGGGACAGGCAGAGCAGACAAGGGATTTGCGCACTTGGGGTGGGGGGCAGATGGACTTGGGGTGTTCGAGGTTAGGGAAGTTGAGGAATTTGTTCTGATGGCTTCTGTGTTCTCCTGACCAAGCAGAGGGGAGGAGGGTGGGGAAGGCGGCGATCAGAGGTCCCAGGACTACAGAGAAGGTTTGAGGCATTGTGGGGGAGAATGCCCAAAGAAGTCAAGAACTGGTGGGCATTGCAGGGGTCAGCAGAGGGGGTGGCTGAGGGAGGAGGGAGGACACAGATCTGTAGGTGTGGTTAGGGTCTGTCTATCCAGGAGTACTGAGGCCCTATTTCAGGAGGGGAGTTCGTCAGCTTGAGTAGGGCATTCAGTTGGTTGGTAAGAGATGAGGAGGAATATCAGATCCCAGAATCCTGGTGGAGTGGGGTTGACGATGGGAAGTAAGCTGATGGGAACAGCCAGGTTTGATGGAGAGGCAGACCCATGGGAGTCAAAGAATGAATGTGGTCATTGGAGTAACTGAGCTCATGGGAAGTCAGAGGCTGTGGCCAGAGAGGGTGCTTACAAATCTGTGATAGAGTAGGAGGTGATGACCCAGCTTCAAAGTCCTATGGCTTAGGAAGGAACTGTAATATATTATAAGATAATATAATTATAATATATAATATAATTATAATATATATAATATAATTATATAATTATAATATGTCATATTATAAGAACAATAATAATTTTCCTCCAGGAACCGTAAAGTTTTAGGAGGAAACTAAGACAAGGAAAGGTCCCTTCTTGGGAAGCCAAGACACATCAGGGTGGAAGCCTGGTGTGTGATCTGTGCCACACTATGCCATGCTGGGGCTGCTCTGTGGTAGAAAAGAGTCTAGAATTCCGTGGGTCTTTGGAACATGCTCCTCTGGGGCAAATAATGGAGCGATGACTCCACACACCAACCCACCTGGGACCTCCAGCTCCTGCTGCAGAGGCAGTCAGGAGCCCAGTTCTCAGAGGCTCCAAGTCCAGGCTCTTCTCTTCTTTCCCCCAAATACAGGGAGCGAGTTCTTCTGGGGGATATCTAGCCCAAGTCCCTCTTATTGCAACTCAAGCCCTTCTCTAGATTGGGAAGAATAGTTAGAGCATAGTAATTCTTTGTTCCTGGGAGGGGAGGGTCAGGATTGATTTTCAGAGCTCCTTCCTCACTCCATCAACCCCAGCAGGATGCAGGTGGACCTGGGCACTCTAAGGTGTTTTGAGGCCTGTCTGTGACCTACAGCACCAAACCCATCCGCCAATTGGCTGAGAGACCTTCATTCCCTCCATTCATCCTCTCAATTAATTCTCCCTAACGAGGTGCTTCTGCCATGTGGGGATCGTGTCTCATATCCTAGAAACCAGTGGGATTTGCCACAATAAGTCTGGACTTGTTTGGGCTGACTGAACTTTGCCAAGAGCCACCAAAGTTGTCAACAGGAGTAATCTCTGGAACACTAATTATTTAATTGGGGAACTCAGAGATCAAGTTTAGGAACTGGTTCCTAGAATGGCTGACCTGCAATGATTAATGTGGGGTTTCCAACCCAATGATCCCAGAGGTTGAGGAAAGAACTCCAATCTCCCTTTCAATCCTTAAGAGAGTTTCGTCTGCTCTTTTCAAATTACTATTTCTACCATTGAATTGGTGCTAATTTAAAAATTAAAATTGCAAATGATAATATTAGCTACCATTACTAAGCATCCACTAGGCCACACAATATGCTGGGAGCCTTGTGTTACAGCCTCCTAAGGTCCTTCAAGTCTGAAGTATCATTGAATATTTAGTGTTACCTAGACAGTTGTGTGAAGAGACTTTGGCTGGAGATATGGGGCCTTTGGTTCATGGGGGAAAAGACCGAAGCTAAGGAAGGGGAAGGCCACTGTGCGGGAAGACAGGCCATCAAGAAAGGGAGGGGGAGAACCCTAACAGAGTGATTTCATGCACACTGTGGATGAGGGCACTTCAGGTGTCAGGGTGCTTTGTAAGTGAGCATCTGCAGAGGGCACTAGAGGGAGTTGACAAGACTTGGCACCGGAATGATGCCGCGAGACAAGGAAGTTCTAAGAGACAAAATAGAAGTTCATTTCTTCCCTTTGTTCAGAGACGTGACCTCAGTGATGGGAAACCATTGGAGAACAACAAAGAAAGTTTCACTCAGCAGCTATTCTGTGAGAAGGGGCTTGGGAGCTTGGAGAGAGGACAATGATTGGGGCTTTCAGGGGTGCACATAACCTGGGACAGAAAGTCCTGATCTCCTTCAGGTCCCTGGGTTCAGTAAATACAGTTGCCAGTTGACTGTGCTGTGGAAGTCACAGTCTAGAACACGATAGTCCTATGAGGTAGGTACCAAAGCTATTCCGTTTACAAACAAGGAAACTGAGCCACATCAAGGTTGAGTACCTTGCCCAAGGTCTAAAGTTGATCATGATGGAGCAGACTTTGTGCTCAGCAGGATTCCATAACTTCCCCAGCCCACCCCGCACCTCACTATAAAATGAGAAAACCCAAGTCTGAGCCCCTGATGGCTCCCTGTTGATTTATAGTAGGAACATTCCAGCAGCCTCTTTACTTTTCACGGGGAAACCATGTTCGTGCTTACAGGGACCTTCTGAGGAAGTGTTTGTGCCTTTGTCATCTCAGAGCTGGGGGCAGGGTCTAGTGGGCCAGCAGATGGGACAGAGTCTCCTGAGGAATTTGGGTATAAGAGGAGGGAGCAAGGTCTGGTCTCCCTTCAAGGTCCTGGTCCCATCGCCCACGCAGGGAGTGTGGGCTCCACCCTGGTGGACCTTGTGACCTGCAAGTTAAGATCATGGCCAAGGCCAGCTCAGCCAGGTTGTACCCATTCATGGACGGACACCCTAACACCCCAAGCCTGCTCTCCACCCCAGAGAGACTGGGGCACTTTCCTCTTTTTTTCTTGTATCTGGGAAATGTCAGTTTTCTGGTTTCCCATGTTGTAGGCCCCTGGTGTCAGGAGATGGCTCAATAATGGTGACAGCAGAACCGTGAGCCCCACTGGGTCCAGGAGCTTGTAGATGCCTCCCTGTGGCATAGTGGGGCCTGATTTGTGGTAGCCTGGCCTCTCTTGGAGATTGGGCCTCTGGGTTCTAGGTAATGGGTCCATCTCTATCCTCCCTCAGACACACGGGTGTGTGCAAACACTCATGTGTGTGCACAGACACACATTCCCCACTCCCCCGACACTCTGGTGCCTCAGGTCCCTCGAGAGAGATGTCTAGGATCCAGTTTCTGGACCCGTGGGTTTGGCTGCCACAAGAGGCTGGGTGGGAGACTAGTGACTGTCCCTCCAACTCTGACAGCCGGTGCACCCCACCTGGGAGCTCTTCCAGCGCTGCTTAATGAACCTCATGTCTCCCTGGAGCAGGAGGCAGCACCTTGGCCAAGTCCCCCTCCCTGTGCCCTGCCTGTTTCTGTCTCTGTCTCTGTCTTTCTTTGTGCCTCTTTCTTCCTTCCTTGATTCCTCTTGGGGCCCCCACCCCATTCCCCTCTCTTTCCCCCCGTCTATTCCCGGGAGAGCTTGGGGCTGGGGAACAGGGCTGCACATACAAGCAGGAGCCATTGTTCGACAATCTGTTTTTGTCTTCATCTTGTTGGCAGGCGGCAGGAGAGGAGCAAAAGGTTAATGAGGCACTGTGCAGCGGGATTACCGCGTGAACGGGCGAGCGGCGGGCGAGCCAGCCGTGGTGACAGGGAACTAATTAGGAGCAGTTTAACAGGAGGAAAAAGTGAAATCTCCTCTTCACCAACTGTCAATAATTAGCTTATTTGGTGAGGTTGAAATGTGTCCACAGGAAAAGGTGGGGTTTCTGTAGATGAGTGAGTCTTGGGATGGGGGCCCCTGGGGGCTCTGCCTGTCCCTAGGTGGGGTTGGGGTTGGACCACCCCATGTCCCTCGGACCTGCCCTCCTCCCCTCTGAGGGATATTCATCAGCTTCAAGTCTCCATGTGACCTTGGTGACCTCAGAGACCTCAGTTTCCCCAGACATAGAATAAGGTGCTGGCCTAAAGTCTTTTCTGTTAGGATTCTGGAAGTGAAACCGCAGGCTGTAGGGCCTGGTACTAGAGTTGAGGGAGCTGAGGGTGGGCTGTGTGACTGTCAGTCAGATGCTCTCCTTGGGTGCTTCATCTGCAGCATGGGGTGCCCTCTGAGAGCCACCCTCGGGGGTCAGGCATGGTGCCAAATGGTTTATGCCTTGTGGCCCCTGAACCTTCACTTTGCCGCTGTTCTCTCAGCAGCAGTAGAGGCTGGAGTCGGGGCACAGGACGGAGGGGGCACTGTCCCAGGCTGGCCTGCAGGTGGAGGAGAGGGCTCTGGCTTCTCTAAGGCTGGGGACTTTCAAGTATGTTGCTGTCTTCCCTGCACTGGCTTTGGGGTGGGGGCTGTGTGGGACCAGGAGTCAGGTTCACTAGCAGAGTCATTTCCTGTTTGTCCTGTTTGCTCTGTCAGGTGCCCTGCCCTTTGACCTCCCTTGACACTTCAGCAGGGGAGCTCTCCCTTCCCTCCCTCAGGCCCCTCTATCTTCTGCCAAACATCTTGAATGGAAGGACAGACATCATAGAGCCCCCCAGGGCATCCTACTCACAGCCTCCTTTGTCAGCCTTCTCTCCCTCCCTCTCAGCTTAGCCCCTCCTCACCTCAGCCCAAGAGGGTCCAGGGAGACATTTCTGAGGAAGGCTAAGGTGTTCTTGTGTCCCTTATGTCCTTGCGCCACTCACAAGCCATGTTTTGCCCTGGCCCTAGAGGTATCTCAGAGGCCACACCCATGCTGTCCATGAGGTACCGAAGAGTCAGTCATCTTCCTCCTCACTCCCTACCTCTTCCTGTTCTTCCTTCCAGCTTCCAGGATTAACAAAGAGGCATGCCCTCCCTATACAGGGGGAAAATGTACCAGAATGAACACCTCTTTTCTCCCCATCACCAGTCCTAAAGAAAACAGTGGTTTTGATGAACAAGTTCGCTGGGGGTTGTGATCCACCAGAAGCAAAGGTCTCACCCAGCTTGCTTCCCTTTCTAAAGCATGTAACTCTCCACCAAGAATGCAGAAAGGCTGGGAATGAGCTCAGGTCTGTATTCACACTGTCTTAGAAATGGCCTCTCCTCCAGGAAGACCTCCCTGATGAGACCCACCAGAATATGTTCACCTTACATGTGTAGACTCTGGTGATGTGTATTTCCTGTGTCCCATCTCCCTCCCTGGAACAACAGTCCTTCCTTGATCCCTCAACACACAGGGTATCCTGAGGCTGAGAACAGTTCTTTACCAGCACCTAGTACAGCTCATGGCTCATTCGGGCTTACCTTGGCTTTGTTGGTTCCCCCTTCTCCTGCCCTTTCAGTACTTATATGAGGCCAGAAGCTCTGTCTCTCCTGTCTCTGGAGGCGTCACCCGTCTCCCAGAACAGGGCCTCCTCCCTTCCAATCTCGGCTCCATCTCCTACTTTGCTTGGAGATGTTTGTTTGGGGTTTTTCTCGTTTACTGGTTTAATCAGTCCCTGCTGAACTCCAAAGCGGGCTATTTTTGCCATCAGAAATCTGCCGCCTCCCCGCCCGCTGCTTTCTTGGAGTTTGCCCACAGGACCCCCCAGGAGGGACGGATGAGAATGGCAGAGCCGCTTGGAGCCCAGGAACGCCAACGCCACCTGTCATGCTGCCTGTTCCCCACACACCCCACCCCAAACCTGTGTGTGCACGCGGCCCACGAAGACTCACACACCAACATGCACACACGCCCCGTGACAGGCCTCAGTGGGGTCTCCTCCCAACCTGTCCCTTCCCGATTCTCTTTTCTAGGACCTTCTAGAACACTTAGTTGAATTTAGGATGGGGAGCGCGGAGGCATGGTTGTGCACAGCTTCTGTTGAAAGGACTGAAAGCAACGATGTGTTTGAGGAGTTTAGAACACACCTGACCCACAGCCAGGCCTCGACCCTATGAGCTGAGGGAACATTGATGAACAAGATGGTTCTTCCTTCCTCACACTGGCATCACACAGACTTTCTAGGACCCACCATGCTCTTTCAACTGCTCATTGATATTATCCTCGTCCCAGGAGGTAGAAAATTTTCCCATTACACACGTGGGGAAACTGAGGCCTTGGGGCTAAAAAGAGGGAGGACAGAGAATGATTTGTTTTTTAAGGAAAGTTGCAGGCAGGAATGAAGGTGAGCAGAGGCAGGCAAGCAGGAAACATGTCATTTATTTTATATCTCAGTTGCTCTTCTTGGTTGTCCCACCCCCACCCCTGGACCCATCCCCTTCCCCTGGGATGTGAACCTGGGTCTTTGGGATGTATGTGGACTGTGCTGGCCAAAGACGCTGACCAAACCACTACTCCACCAGAGCGCGCCTGGAGAATGATTCTTGAAACAGGTCCACAAGAGGGCACCGAGGAATAGAGTAAAGCTCCAAAATGAGGAGGGACTGAGCATCTGCTGGGCACATCACATGGGGGAGACTGGCAGGCGCCTCTGCCTTTAAAGGACTTCAGTTCATTTGGGTTCAGCTCCTCCAGAGGACCAGCTGTGTGCAAGGCTCAAGGATGAGGAACCACTCTGGTGACTCATAGTGGGGTGGGGTCAGGGACCCTTGTCTTCAACGCTGGTTAGAGTACAAGTTGGCCTACTACTTGGAAAGTGATGGAGATGAAAACAAGTGCAGGGCATGGGGACACCAGTGGTGGCAGCAGTAGGTTTGGCCTGAGATGGGGAGGCTTCCTGGAGGAATCAGGGGTAGAGGATGAGGATATCTCTAGACTCAGGCCTCAAAGCCTAAATACACAATGTACTGGAAATGAAGAGTCACCAGCGGGTGAGAGCATGAAGGTCCCAGAAGGCCTGAGTGTCCAGTCAAGGAGTTCAGCATTCATGTGGAAGGCAGTGGGAGCCCAGTGCCAGCACCAGACTTCTGACATGAGGGCCACAGCCTCAGGCTTCAGCTGTTCCCTAGTCCAGCCCGACACCTTTGCCCTGCAGGGCACTCAGGATAGCATCCTTAAAGATGGAACCAAGATGCCTGAGTCTGAGCAGGACATGAGGCCTGCCCGGCCCTGGTGGGAGAGAGTGGGATGTGGCTGTTTAGTCGGCAAGTTGGTCCAGGTCTGGCAGTGGCCTCAGGCACAAAGGGTCAGCCAGGTGCCGGCCTGAGCATTGGGCCTGTGTCAATGTCGCTACCACCTGTGGACCCTCAAAGAGCCAGACCCCTGACCAGGAGCAGAAGGCAGCTTTGAGTCATGTCACGGGGTCACGCTGAACACCCCACCCCCAGTCCTGTGCCTTTGAAAAGGAGGCAGAAAAGCCATCAGAAGAAAGGCAAGGAGGAGGAAGTTCTTTGTAGTAGGTAAAAGCCCCTGAGAATGGGGCACAGGCCAGGGATCCAGTTTCCTGTTTATGTCTCGGCACCTTAGCTCCAGGTTCAAATATGTAAACTATCTGCTGGCCGCTGGCTGCAGGTGTGTGTGCTCCCAGGCTGCAGAGGCTGAAGGGGCCCCAAAGGCATTCCTGATGCTGGCCCCCATCCTAGCCGAGCCCAGTTGGGCACATAGCTCAGGGTTAACCCTTCCTGTGCCACCGAGGAGGGCCATAAGGGTGTTCTAGGGGGCTTTGGGGCCAGCAGGGCTTTGGGGCGCTCATGTTTGCTGCCTCTGACCTCAGAGGCAGCCCGGGAGTTCAAGCTCTCTTCTGAGAAGGGCGTCAGAGTCTGAGCTGGGCCCGAAGGATAATATAGGGGCTCCACTTTAGTGGCTGGGGTGCATCTGGGTGAGGATGTCTGGGAACCATGCTGCAGTTTCTGCCTCAGTCAGGGTGCACCAGCAGGGCCACACCGAGCTCATGGCAGGTGGGCATGTTCCCAGCAGGCCCCTGTCTTCCCAGCACCTCCATTTCAGGGTCTGTGGGTACCTTAGCCAGTGCTAATTGGTGACTTCAGTTTCCTCATTGGCCTCTTCACTCCTGACCTTCCAAAGATGTGGCTGCCCAACCCCTTCTCTTGAGGGCCCCTGCTGAGTGGCCAGCAGGTGCTTGAGAAGGAGTCAACCGGGAACCCACAGGTTCCGCCTGCCCCCTGCCTGCAGCCTGGGGTTGGGTCACCCTTTCTCCCTGTGACCACTCCTTGCCCAGTCCTTTCTCTCCTCCTCGCCTTCTCCCTAGAGGAGGCCCCTGTGGTGAGAACCCAGCCTCTGACCTCAGCCTGCAGCCCTGGGGCTTGATCCTTAGGGGGCTGGTGCTGCCCCTCCTGCTGCAGCCTCTCCTCTCCTCTCCTCTCCTCTCCTCTCACTGGGTCATGCCACCTCCCTCCCCCCGACAACCCACTGTGAGCCACTGGCCACCACATTTGTTCTTCTGCCAACATGGCACATAAAGCTGGTTTCTGCTTCTTACCCATCAGCCCCCCCAAAAAGCAAGAGGACCTCAGGAAAATAGCACAGCCCTTTGTCCCTCCTTCTGGGGCCGCAAAGCTGGTCAGGGCCACAGCAGGGCCCTGCATAGCCCCGCTCAGTACCCGAGTCACATTCACTTGCCAGCAGGGACCAGGCGTGATTTCCCCGGAGGAGATTCAGGCTTCCTGTTCCTCTACAAGGTGATCTTCAAAGGGCAGGCAGCACAGGGGGCCCTGTCCCAGCCTCCTTGGCTGAGACCAGTGGTGAGGACCCTTCATGGTCACAATACCCATGAGACTCAAGATGGTGGGTGGCTGGCTAGAGAGCTGGAGGGGCTGAGTTGGCTGAGGGTAGAGATGAGAAGGTGTGACCAGGGTCAGCACCGAGGGGGTTTGCCTGGTGTCTGTGGCAGCCTTCATGCCTACGGTTGCTGCCCCAAGTGGCCCTCATGGGCTCGTTCCTTTCACCCACCCCTCAAATATGCCTGTTCCCCAGGACTGGCACCGTCCCCCTCCATCTGCTCTCCTGGGAGAGCTCCTCCACTTGGGGCTCTGGCTGCGCTCCACGCCCAGGGTGCGCATTCTGCTCAGACCCGTCCCGGGCTCCAGGACCTAGCATGGCCGAACCTGAGCCTGTCACCCTCCCACCTCCCCTGCCCCCTCAAGTATTCCCTGCCTCTGAGAATGGCGTCACCAGCCACCTCAGCTCTCAAGCTAGAATTAGGAGTCATCCAGTACAGTCATCCTCAGCACCTCCCTCTCACCCCACATGGAGTCGGTCATCAACTCCAGTGGACTCATCCTGAAAGGATTCCCAGCACACTCCCTGCTCAGCCCCCACTGGCAGCTCCACCAGGCAGGGCCTGGCTCCTCTCTGATTCCCACAGCTGCTTCCTCAGTACCCTGCATGCCTGCTACCACCAGGGAAACCTTCCTAAAATGGAGTCTGGATCGTGACCCACCACCAGCTCCCCGTTGGCCTCAGCCACCTTCATGTGGCTGACAGGGCCTGCCCTCCCAGCCCTGCCTCCATTTCCTGCCATATTCCCAGTTTGCTCAGCTTTGCCCACACCAAATGGGCCTTGCGTGTCAGCTCATGCTTTCCCTTCACTCAGCAAGTGTTCCCTGCCCTCTCAAAGTCCTCCATTTTCATCCTGACCCACCTCCTCTGAGAAGTCTTCCTTCCTTGTGCTTTCATCAATAAATTGAAAGGCCCTCCCTAGTTTCCATGGCACTGTGTCTCTCTGGGTCCCATCTGCTTTCCTATGTGACTCTGGCCTAGACTTCAAGGTTCTCAAGGACAAGGGTTGGTCTTGTCCCTCTCTGTGCCCAGGCCCGGTGTGTGGAGTTGGCAGTCAGAAATATCTGCTGATCTGAGGGCCAGTTGAAAGAAAAAAAGCATTGAATGCCAGCTCTGTCCCCATGCCCCTGCTCTTGAGTGCCCCAGCCACCTCTCCCTGGAGCCTTCTCTCTGTCTGCATCTCCCCCAACCTCCCTCAATTGTTGCCCTCAGCTCCAGGAGGACATGGGGGACTGTGCAGCTCTGTAGGGAGGGTGAGGCCCTGGTCTCCACCTGGCCAGCGCTCTTCAGGGAGTGGACTGAGTGGCCGTGGCCCCGGCCTGTGGTCCTCCACCACCGTGGTGAGCAGCCTCTCTGATTTAATGCGGGCCTCAGAGCTTCACTGAAAGCCGGCTTGGGAAGTTGCTAATAATGGCACTAAAATAAAATATGCTACATCTGTTATGGGTAGCAGAACAAAATTAGCTGCTCACACCTCTGACATCCAAGATGTCTTAACTTAAAATACTCCTTGGCTTACTTTACATCATTTACTGATTATATTTAAAAGAAATACAATTTTGCAATTACTGTTCTTTCCAGCGTGATATCTATGCATCATTTTCCTTTTATGTTTATATATTTCTCCTTCATTAGTGCAGTCTGAAGGGTGATTAGGATTCTTCAAACATTTTACAGAGGTTAAACGTTGATTAAGATTTAATTATTACTGTAAATAGCTTGGAATGACATATGGTGCAAAAGCCTGACATATGTGCATTTGAATAAATGAAGTGCTATTTCCCAGGATGCCTCAGTAGCTGTTTAACAGCTTTCCCGAAGGGTTATGTTACACCTCATGGTAAGATTGCTGGGATGTTATATTTTGTTGGTTTTTGCAGCTGAAAGCTAAGAACAGTTTTCCAGTTTTTTAAAAACATTGAATATTTTAAATACCTAAATTGTTTTGCACAAATTTTTGCTAATTTGTCTAACTAGGTTAAACATTTTCAAAAGCATTTAGATTTTTAAGCGTGGGCGCTGTGCATTGTGTCAGTGGCAGCGTGGGGACGAGGGGAGCGGCTGGGGTGGAGGGGACTTGGAGGCCGGCAGGGGTGGGGAGGGAGGAGGTGGTTTGAGGAGGGGGATGGGGAAAAGACCTGGGCCCTGAGCCTAGATCTTGTGTCCTTGACCCTCGCAAGCGACTGAAGCCTGGGTTTATGGGGACCAGGGATAACGAGGGTCTCTCCTTCTGTGGGAATACCACCAGGCCCGCCAGCTCTAGTCCACACCAAATCCCTCTAGTCTGGTCTCTGATGGTGCCTGGGCATGACTGAGTTCCTGAAGGCTGGACAGGTCTAGGCACCTTCTGTTACTCCCAGGGTTGCCATGTCTTGACATATGGCAGGAACCTGGGACCACGTTCAGCTGAGCTGAATTACAAGGGCCTGGTGCTTCCTTGACTCTGGCCAGGGTCAGTGTCAGGCTGGGGCCCTCACAGAGGTGGTGCCTCCTTCCCATTTTCTCTGACTAGGGGCTCGGGCTTGTCCACTAGCTCAGTCCAATATCCAGGCTGCTGTGGAACCTTCAGGGGAGCCTCATCCTCCCAGTGCCTTCTGTCTCTCTTCTTTCTACTCATTTACTCAATATGTCTGAACACCTACTGTGCACTAGCACCAGGCTTTGAGGACGGAACAAGATTACACATTGGCTGCCTCATGGAGCAGGCGATCTAGTGTGGGGAGAGAAGAGATGAGTCAACATTCAGCCTCAAAGCCACGTGACACAAATCTGGTAGAAGTATGCGAAGCTATGGGGACCTGGAGGAGGCCATTCCCAGCCCGGACGAGGGAAGATATCTAAAGCTGTGACCCAAAGATAAGCTGAACACCTAGGAAAGAAGGGTGGGAGAGGAAGTGACAGAGGGCTCAGCTCAGGCAGAGACCCTGGTGGGCATTGCACAGTGCATCTGAGGCACGGAAATCAGTAGACACAGCCTGAGCCTCCAACCCGAGTTGTGTGTTGAAACATTGAAAGGCAGGAATCAGCAGACTGAAAAGATGAGGCAGAGGGAGGACAATCATGAGCGGACCCCAGAGTGGGTGGGATGCAGGGGGAGCCTGGGGTGGGCTGGGGAGGGCTCTGCCTTCCAATAGGTGGCGCAGCTGCAGGCAGTGGCCAAATAGCAGAGTGGACACAGGTAGGCGGTGGGCTGGATGATGCAATGCCTTCTGGTTTTCCCAGAATTAGGAAGGTTTGCCTGCTGAGATGAGTGTGGAGCTTCTGGTGGCGGGGAGGGCAAGAGCGTGGGGCGCAAAGAAAGAAGGTTTAGGGGGTCTCGTGGAGACTGGGTGAGGGAATTGATCAGCAACGTGGTCGGGGAGCAGGGGGTTGTCGGCTGCCGTGAGTGTCCAGCCAAAGTTGGACAGTGAATGCCAAGTGGGCCTCCATTTGGTGGTCAGGTTCAAGCGAAGAGGTGGTATATGGTGGTGGGATTCCTGTGCAGGGCTGCTGCCAAGCTGGGGTGAAGATACCTGGGGCTGGGACATGGCTGAAGTGATGGCCTGGATTCCACAGGGAGGACTGAGCTATTGGGAGTTTAGGGCCTGAAAACAGGTATGGAAAGAGAGTGCTGTGCTGGGAGGACTGGGGACTGTGGGCCCGACAGGGTCGGGTTTGGATTTCTGGTGTCTGGCGATGACCAGTCCCAGGGTGTGGCCCTCAGAGTGGGTATGCTGCACGGTGGACCAGGTCTTTGGTGATGACAGAGACAGAAAACTCAGAGTTCACCCACATGGCACAGTGTTGGAGGAAGGGACCAGACCTGGGCTGGAAGGGACACTGAACCCCTTTCAGGAGGCTGGTGAAAAAGGAGGATGTGTCAGTAGGTGGCATGTGGGCCCGAGAGAGGGCTGTTGGGGACAGCGAGGGAGAAGTATGGGTTCCAGGGTGATGGTGATTGTAACTGCAGTTCACAGTCCCTCTGCTCACCCCTCGCTTCCCATCCCCTTCACCCCTCCCTTCCCATCCCCTTCACCCCTCCCTTCCCATCCCTTTCACCCCTCCCTTCCCATCCCATTCACCTTGTCTCTGTTCTCACTCTCTCCTCAGATTGAAACCTCCCAATTAGAGCCTGAGATTGCCCGGGCCACCAGCAGCCGGACAGTGGTGTACAACAAGGGGCTGTGAGGGTGGCTGCCTGACCGGCCTGGGAACAGACCTGTGTCCAGGCCGGAGAGTTGGGGGTGGGCTGCGCCTGCAGGGAGGGGCTAGCTCACCTTAGCAGTCCTGGGCCACCTGGGGAGCACTGGGCCTGCAGTGGTAGGGACGCTAATCTATTCACATGTTAACATAAGGGAGAGGAATTCTGACACATTTCCTATAAAAAATAATCAAGTGCATTTCTGGGCCTTACGTGGGGTTGTCAAAACTCTACTCAGCACAATTATGTGTGAAGCTGAAAAATTGTAGAGTGCCCACAGGGTAGAATTAGGATCCTTTTATACTTTGTTTCTTTTTTATTTTTTATCAGAAGCAAGTCTGAGCCTTGTTGCAGCTGCCGAGATGCAGCAGGTGCAGGTGGCCGCGGCTGGGGGGTTTGGTGACCAGGCCCAGTTGCTCCCTAGGCTGGGCTGGGGAGGGGAAGGACATGGTCTCTAGCTCTGCCTAAGGTCTTCAGGATGTGGCACAGGGAGTCAAAGAATACTGGAGGCCTCTGGAAGTTTCCGTGGGTAGCTGGCTCCAAATGTGGCCAGTCCACATCCATGCCACACCTACAGAACCAGTCCCTCTGCATGAAGCCCAGTGACACAGACTGGGGTTACCTGCACAGAGCCCTGAACCATTTGAGGCCCCGAGATGACCCCACCTCCAGGCAGGAAGCCCCAAGAAGGAACATGTTTGGTGGAACTGTGCGCTCTCACTCCAGTCTCTGGGAAGATCCTCCTTCCATCCCTGAGGCTTCCTCTGCCCCCAGCCCCCAACTGCTTCCTCTGTGGGAGGGGCTGTGCCTGAGAGTGCAGAGGCCAGATCTTTGGAACCTAGTTGGGAGCAGCAGCAACTCCCCAACTCTGGCACTGACAAGCTATGTGACCTGGAACAAGTCCACTCCCTCCCTGGAACCAGAGGACTAGATCAAGAGTTCGCAGCGGCTCTTCCAGCTAGACCTCGTCTGCCTGTCCTGCTCAGATATGGGTCATCGCAGGCACATCCTCAGCGTGGACACTGGACTGGGAAAAGGGCAGGCCTCTTTGGGAATGGCCAGCTGGTGGCCTCAGAACCTGGAATTTGCCCTTCTGTATGTGTCCCCAATCCTGGGAGCACTTGACCTTTGCCAAACACTGCACACTTCTGAAGAGAAGTTACAGTGAATGTCTGGGCCTGAATGTGGGCCATACTTGCATGCTGCCCCCACCCTGCACGGGGCCTTGCAGTTGGTTCCCACCTTCTGCCAAATTTGTAGGCCAGGAAAGAGGAGAGAACTCCGTAGAGAAAAGCAGGGCCTGAGGTGGGGGTGTACCGTGTAACCCCTCATCTGAAAGGTCCAAACAAAGGGGAAGCATGGGCTTCGTGTGACCTCAACTGGAGTAGAGCCCTCAACATGCAGCTGCAGGCCCCACCCCACCCCCATGACTCCACCTGGGGTTCTGGCTGGAGGTGAACACATGCACCTGCAGGAAGAGACCAGTGCAGGGCCAGCAAGGGTGTGGCCTCGCCACAGGGCAAGGGTAGTTGTGATGTGGGTCTTCCACAGGCATTGCCATTGTGCAGCTCCCCAGAAGCCCCTGCTGCCCTTACCTCTCAGCCATGTCATGGTACCCCCACCCCAGCCAACTCTGCAGGATGCTGCCCTGAGAGCCCCCAGCTTTCCTAAGGAGCAATCCACCCCCTGCCCATCAGGAAGGGGAGAAGGCAGAGACAAGCATGGAGGACAAACAGCAGGGGAAGGGTGCCATGGGTTTGAAGGGGCGGGCATTTGTGGCTAATCCTATCATAGTGTGACTGTGCCCGTGAATGGGGGCTAGGATGTCTGGGTCCTCGTTTGAAAAGTGGGGGATGGGTTCCCCTCCACTTCAAATTCACCATGCCCCAGCTCTCCTAGGATCACATTCTTGTGCACTTTATCTTGGGACCAAAACTGCTCCAGCCCCACTCCCACCCCTCCAGTGGCCTGGCAGACAGCTCTCTCCAGCTCCCTCTCTGTGCTGATGACTCCAGCCCTGCCCAGGCCCAATGGCCTCAGCATCTCATAAGCTACTTTGTCTCCTGGATGCTCCCAAATGCAATTTCAGGTGAGCTTAAGGAGGTTCCTCCAGGGGAGAAGAGGGGTGGCAAAGGATCCTTACAGCTCAGGGTGATGGTGACAGAGATTTGGTGGACATGCTGCTAAGTCCTGGTCTGGCTGCAGAAACACCATGAGGGGCAACTTTCAGTCAACATCCATCCTCTAATCTGCTGAGGCCAGTGGAGGGGAGGCCTGTGGGCATGTTGGTTCATAACTATGAAGGAGGCCAGGCCTAGGCCCAAATTTCAGGGTAAGGCTGGCCCAGCTGTGCCAGAATACAAAGCATACCTGAAGCAGGTTCTCCAGTCCTGGTATAACTGCCTAACCCTCCTCTGGTCACTTCAAGCATTCCCTCAGACTTGGGGAATGCCCCTTTCCCACTTCCAGGAAGAAACATGAAGGCACAGGGACCAAAAGCTCAAGATGTCAAGATGGCCACTGAGTCAAAATGGCTGACAGACCCCACTCCACTTCCTGATTGTGAACAGGCTTGTTTCCTAGCCTGAGTCTTTGGTCTGGGAGAAGGGTGGGGTCCTAAGGAGGAGAAGGGCCAGTGGACAGAAGCCAGGTGGTTTTCCAACCCTGGGTCAGTGTGAGGCATCAGCACACGTGCCTCAGCCACACACCCCCAGGGACTTTGCAGTATCTTTTTAATCTAATCAGAAAATGTCTCCGTCTCTGTGATTTACATAATACTAATCAGCTGTGGGCAATAAATGATGAATTTAAAGCATCAGGTGTTGGCTTTTTGAATTGGGGGAGGGAGAAGTAGGGTTATGGAAACACTGGAAGCAGCCATGTTTGCCTGAGGACTGTGGAAAACCACGGAGGAAGGTACAGATTCTGGCTCCAGGAGGGGCCTGGCCAGCTCCCAGACAGAAGGGAGAAGAAAGGATGGAAGAACATGTGAGGGTAGGAAGCTGGGCAAAGGGGATGAGTTGAAACTCCACAAAAGGAACTCCTTTTGCAGAGCTGACACCAAACGCTCACTAAGGGCTGCACTGAGGAAGGAAACAAGTGGATACAGAATTTTGGTAGATTCTCATCCTACTTATGTTCACAGGACTGGGAAGAGTCATTCCTGGACTGCCCAGGAGCAGGGAAGGATTGAGCCAAGTGGAAAGGTTTGTGATGTCCACAGCATGCGCAGCACCAGCCCTGGCAATTCTGCCCCTTTGTAGCCTCCAAGGTCTCAGGGTCAGGCCTCAGCATGTCCTGATAGCCCTGAATCTCCTGTCCCAGGCAGCCCCGAGTTCCAAAGGAGTGAGGCTTCGCCTCTTCTCTGGAAATCCAAGCATCCTCACAGTGCAGAAATTTCCATGCCAGGGAGAGAAAAGCCATCAGGGTTGGGGTCAGGAGGACCTGGGCTGCAGCCTCAGGTTGGCCCCAGCATGATTGTGACTAGCCAATCACTTCCTTTCTTCCCCCACACATTGGATCTGATATTCATCAAGCATCTTCTCTGTGCTGGAGTCTTCTTAACAGAGTTTTGGTGTCCTGAGCTATAGAATGTCAAGAACAGCATCACTTGCTGGTGTGGACTGAGACCAGGTGAGGGGTGCACCCAGACTCTTCTCTCATACCTCCCACGTGTCAGGGGGCTGCTGCTTTCCCCCGATCTGAGCGTTGGGCCCCCAGGAGGGAAGGGGTTGGGACAGGGGACTGTCCTCAAAGTAATACCTAGTTTAGGGGACTCCTCTCTGAGGAATTTCTTTCCAAAGAGCCCCACTGGTCACAGCCCCCATCCAGGTGGAAATCCTCGACTCTGAGGACAGACACCAATCCCTCCTGGGAACTGTTTGTTGTTTTTAGCTGGTTTTGGGGCTCAGCTTTTGCCCAGCCCAGAGATCATTGACACTCAGGAATGCAGCCTCCCCTGTCCCAACTGCTGGCCCCAGGGCCTCCTTCCTCCCACAGGCCATAGTTAAGAGAGTCAGAATGCTAGGGGATGAGGGTAATGACGACCCTTTCCCAAGTCCCTGGGGAGTTTGGCCTGGTTTTCAGAATGAAGCTTCTTGGTCTCTCAGAGCTGCACTGTTCCTGCCATCTTACCCCGTCCCTTGCCAGTGTCAGATCCCAGACAGGGAGGTCTCAGCCTCTCCCTGAAAGGCCAATCCCATACTTCCCCTGCAGTATTGGGTGTCTCTCAGGACAGTGGCCCTTCAGGCTCCACTCTGAAGTGGCTGCTGGAAGCCTTGTCTAAGGCCAGAGCTTGCTCCTTCTCAGCAAGGACATGTCCTCAGAGCAAGAATCTGGGACCCCACTTCACCCCTGACCTTGTGGTGGTGTGAAGAGAAGGAAAAAGAACAAAAAGAGGAAAGAGGGTGAACAAATGGACAGAGAGACAGCTACAACCCCCTCCCGAAGACTGCATGTAAATCCAGTGAGGAACTGAGGGGCAGGGGCTGCCATCGGCCCTCCTCTCAAGGTAAGTCTACATGTGAAGTGGGGCTTCACGTTCTCCCAGGGTGAGTGCAAGCTCTGTGTTAGAGAATAGGGAGCAAGACACTGGGGAGGTTGTGGCTCAATCGCTGTAAGAGCAAGGACGGCTGAAGCCTCTAAAGGCTTTCAGGAGGGAAGTGGATTCACCGAACAGAGGAGAGTATATGGATACAGCAAGGTTGTTGGGAAGATCAGCTAAGAGGCTGCTTTGGTGGTTAAGGGAAGGAAAGATAGGCCTGGACCCAGTGCTGGGATAGGGATGTCGAGTGAAGAGATTCAGGACTGCTCAGCTGTGATTGATTGTGGGGAGGATGGCCGAGAGGGGTCAGAGTTGGCCCCAGGTTCCTGGACTGGACAGCTGAGGATATAGCTGGAACCGAGAAGGAAGAACAAGTCTGCAGAGAAAGTGATGCATTTTTTTTTTTTTTTTACAAGTTTTTAGAGGTCCTTGTGAGAAAATCAAGTCAGCATTTCAGGAACCAATTGGGCATGCTTGTCTGGAGCTCAGGAGACAGGTGGGGATATGCTGATTTGCATGTTGCTATCTACTGAGAGCACCTGGAGCTAAAGGAAGGAAGGCAGTCACCCAGGGGGAGCCAGAGGGGCAAGAAGAGGAAGACATGGGGAGAAACCTGGAGGAGCCCCCATCTTTGCGTCCTAGGCAGAGATGGTGGCTGCTAAGGAGGCTCAGCCACAAGAGGGTTATTACTGCCTGATTTGTGCCCCTCACCCCAAATTAATATATTGAAGCCCTAAGCCCCCAGTATCTCACAATGTGACTGTCTAGCATTAGAAGCCAGGATCTTTAAAGAGGATGAAATGAGGTCATTAGGGTAAGTCCTAATCCAATAGGACTGGTGTCCATGTAAGAAAAGGAGATTTAGACAGATGGACATAGAGGGAAACACCATGGAAATGAAGAGAACTGTCTTTAAGCCAAGCAGCAAGGGCTCAGGAGAAGCCAACACTGCTGACACTTTGAGCTTGGACTTTTGGCTTCCAGAGCTGTGAGAAAATAAATTTCTGTGGTTCAAGCCACTCAGTCTATGGTACTTGTCATGGCAGCTTCAAACTAGAATAAAAGGTAAGGGGAAGACGAGACAATGAGATTGCATCAAGTGCAGGGGGCATTGTCAACTTGCTTCAATGCTGAGAGTTAAAGGAGGATCAAGATGAAAGTAAGTCCCTTGGAAGGACCTGGAGAGAATGATCTCAGTGGAGTGTGGTCTGGGCAAAAGCCAGATCTCCATGATTTGAGAAGTTAGTGAGACTCCCTGACTTCCAGTGTAGAGAATTCTTTCATGAAATTTCATTGTAAGTTGGGCAGAGAGACTTGACAATGGCCAACAGCATGGCATGGGAAGACTTTAGAAGGGAGACTCTCCCACAAGAGTCAAAGGGACTGTAAAGGTAGGAAAGAGGAAGAACAAAGTGGGAGTGAGGTCCCCCAGGGGTGGGGAGAATCCTTGGCCGGAAGGGTCTTGGTGTAACAGGCAAGTGAAGAGGATGGGTGGGTGCAGGTGACTGAATTTGAGGGTGGGGAGTTGAGGGGCGAGATTAGCTTATGTCTCCCTCCAGCTTCCCTCTAGTCCTAGATCCACCCACTCTCTGCCCCAGGAGGCTGACTCATATGGACTTGCCATCTGTCACCCCTGGGAGTCACCAGCAGGAAATTGGTGAGACTGGGGGATTTATGTCTCCTGGCCTCTCTGTTAGTCTGTGGTCCTCTCGCTACTGAAGGTGGCAGGTCCTGCCTGGGCCTCTCTGTCACTGTCCACTGGTAAGCCCTCGTGCCCCATGCTTCCTCAGGCTGGAGGGCCATGTGGACGCCCTGTTATTGCTAGCCTTGAGTACTGTAGCAACTCTTGCTAGTTTCCCAAAATTTAATTGTCCCTTTATTAAATGTTCTCAAAGTGCCCCATTTGAAGGCATCCCCTTTCCACTGGGCTCCTGAATGACGAGGTGCCCCTTTCAGTGCTGTCTCTTCTCGCTGGAGATGGAAGGAAGGTTCTCTGCTGGGACAAGGGGAGAAGGATGACAATTTGTGATACTTCCTGTGGAGAACGGGAGTAGGCTTCTCAATAGAGGTGGGGCCTCTGCTAAGGCTGGGACCTTGACCTCCCACCTTCAGGGGCCCTTCAACATGTTCTCAAGGACTCAGTCCCCGGTCCTTACCCCGGTAAAGTGGGGAAATGGGTTCAAGCAGACTTGGATTTTCTGCCAGGCAGGTGCAACCAAGGAAGAATAGGACAAGGGGACATCAGGAGGAGAATAAAGGGGTCTTTGAGGGTAGAGCATGGGTGTAGAGGAAGACTAAGCGGAAAGGTGTGGTCTGAATGTGAGATTTGAGAAGAGGGGCAAATCTGGGCTCTAACAAGCCCTGAGAGTGGGCAGTGATGGATATGTAGGGAATGAGAGGCTGGGGTACAGGTGGGTTGTCTGTGTGGGCCTCCAGGTCTTCGGGGGACAGAAAGCCCATAAATGGTAGCCACAGCCTTTGACAAAAGAGGTGAGCCCGGGCCATGCACCACAGAAGGCCATGTGCAGAGTTGCACACCCACACCCACCCGCACGGTCACACTCATGCACACACCCCCACAGCCCTCCCAGACACTCCCAGACGCCCTCACATGCACTCACCCTCACACACACCCCAGACAGCAGATGGGGCGCCCGGGTAATTGGTTAAACCTGTTCCCGATGTCTGGCTCTGCATTGGCAGCGCCCCGTCTGACAGGAAAACTGGCTGGGCCTGCACCACTCAGTCTGCTGGCCTCCCTGCCCCTCCCCCGGCATGGCTGCCCCAGAGCAGGAGGGCTCCCTCCTGGGCAGAGGCCCATACACTTGGCAGGGCCCCAGGAAGCCCTGTGGGACTCAGTCACAGCACCTGTGAGTAGGAATTGGTGTAAACCAAGTGCAGAGATGCTGAGAGCATGAGCCATACTGCTGAGGAGGCCTCGGGGACTCATCCCAGAAAGTTCCATGGGCAAGAGGATGTGTAAAGATCCTTCCCTAAAGGGGAGGCCCGTGAGAGTTCAGCACTTTCCTGTATTCCCCCCACTTAGCCACATGTAGTTGGGGTTCTCACAGGTGCTCACCAGTACCTCAGACTGCAGGCCCTAGCGGGCCAGCGGAGGGACAGTGGTGGAGCCAGGCTCACTCAGGAAGGCCTGGCAAGCCATTCCTGTCCATCAGTTTGCACCCCTGCAGGGCCCTGATCTCTTGGGGGCAGGAGCAGTACGGGGAGGGAAGGTAGCCTCATTCCTAGGTTTCTTCTCCCCTTCCAGGCTGCATCTGTGTCTCTTTGAGAGACTCTCTGGTTTGTTCCCTGGAGAGGGCCCAAAAACTCCCAAATTAGCAAACCTGGCAAGCCCGCAGCTCAGAAAATAGTTCATCCTGATTCCATGTTTTTCAGGCTCACAGAAGCCTTTATTAATGAAGTCACAACACCAATATTTACTGTCTGGAGGGAGAGGCACAACATGGGGGATGGATGGGAGTGCAGCGAGGGTCCCACCCCCGCCCCACAGGCCTGGCCTAGGAAGACTGGCAGGTTTCCTTGGGTCCTTTCCCACCTTTCATCTGAATGACAAGAGGTGCTCTCTGTGATCTGCCTGTGCACCCCCAACCCCACCAAGTAAGAGAATCTGGAGAAGAGCAGGAGCAGCTCCCCCATCCCTCTGCCCCCACTGGGGACAAAGGATGCCCCCTGCTCTCACCCTCACCCCACCTGTGTACATATGCTTCCCAGAGGTTGTCCCCCTGCCTGGCAGTGACAATTCATTGCCAAGTTTAACTTGGACTTATCTGGGTGAGGACTTTCAAGATGGGAGGGACACGTTTTTCTGATCCATGGGGGAGGGGCACTGGGATGGGACAAAGCCCTTTGGTTTCTAGCATTGACTGGACCCTTGTGAGGTGTTCACAGTCCCAGGAGAGGGAACTCTGTGCTTAGATCCCTGCATGTGTTCAGGCAACAAAACTGGGGTTCGGACATCTTTCCCATGGCCTCAACATTAAGGCCCTCCAGTCCAGGCTCCTGGAACAGCAACAGGGAAAACCCATGGCCCATGCAGGGACAGCAATGGCACACTCCTATTTGGCTTGAGGAAGAGAGCCCTAGCCACACAGCGTGGTCCTGCTCTGAAGTGGGCCTCATCCTGGACAGCCACACAAACCTATGTCTGCCACTCCTCTCTGCCCCCAGCCCTAGGAGCCACATGCGGTTTCCAGGTAGAAGAGCCCTGGTGATTTGTCAAGGTGGGCAGTCCTGGAGGGGCATGGAGCATAGCGGGGAATTGGCTCCACGACTGGACAGTCGACAGTCGTGCGGCTCAGCAGAGGTCAGCGGGAGGTGTGGCCTGGAGAGCCAAAGAGAAGTCCTAGAAGTGGGTATGAAGGCCCAAGTGAGGACACGGTGAGGAGACAGGAGGAGCCAGGCCAGACCCTGGTGTGGACCGAGGTGAGGCAAGGATGAGACTGGGGAGAACTTGGAAGGCGCAAGGAGAGGGTGTCCGAGGTTTAAGAATGAAGGAGGAAAGGGGGAATGAAGGAGGGAATGGTCAGAAGACGGGTGCCGGTGAAGCCAGATGGAAGGCAGGTGAGATTGGCCACAAGTGGGGGTCATGGTAACTGAGTGGTGAGTGATCAGTATGAGCAAAGTGATGGGGCAGAACTTGGAAAGCACATGGAGGTGGAGGAGAGGAGACAGGAAAACGAGTAAGACTGCTAGGAACACAGGTTTTGCTTTTATAGGTTGAAGGAAAAGCTGTTGTGTGAGTAGACAAAGGGCAGGTGAACTCAAGATTTTACAGCAGGGCTTTCCCTTACAGTTCTTTCCCAGCGTTCTGTAGAGATAGGTGAGCATCCTGGTGGGTCTAGGACTTGGGACTATCACCTTCTGTGAATGATGCCCCTGGACCCAGCCCATCAAATTCCCCTTTTCCTGTTTTCTCCTCAACTGGAGAAGCTACCAGTTCTAAGCATGGGGAAGTGCGCATGCTCTCTCTCTCCCCTGAGCCACCTGGGCCTAATTCCCACCCCTCAATCAGTTTGGAAAGACCTGGAGACACAGTGGTCCTTCCCTATGTCTAGTCTGTTTCTCTTGCTGTGGATCCAGAGCTAGAGACCAGGGTTAACCACCAACAACAGGGGAAGATAGTGGACTGAGTCTTCAGGGCCCTGCAAGGTTCTCACACCCTGAAGAGCTTGCTTTACTGGGCCCCACTGGACCCCGGAGCCAGAATCCACCTCCTCTGGCTCATGAGCTCTGGGGTTAGAGCTGGATGCCCACGTTGTTAAGAGAGACTTTTATTATTCCTATAGGGAAGCGAGACACAAGGGGGTCACTAAGAACTACAGCAGATACCTGGAAAATAAATTAAAACAGAAATGCATCAAAACAAAAAGGAGATAAGAGAAATGGAGAGTGGCTGCAGTGGCTGGAGGCCTGCCCAGGCAGGCAGGCAGGCTCTCCAAAGAGGTGGTAGAGCTGTCCCAGCTCTCAGCCAACCCATTTCTTGTCCCTCTGTCGGTGGTGGTCCTAGGCTCCTCGCCCTGTGGGGCCTGTGACTAGCGGTCTCCCCGAAGCCCTGATGGGGAGTAGCCAGAGTCCAGCTGGGCCTACCCGGGGGCCTGGCCAGCAGTGAGCAGCACCCTGCCCTCGTGGGTTTGTGGCTGCCCACCCTAGTCATTGGAGGTGACATCGATGTCCTCCCCGTTGGCCTGCTTCGTGGCGATGCGCCACCGGTTGATGTGGTGGGAGCCCTTCTTCTTCTGCTCGGACTCAGGCCCCTCCTCCTCCAGCTTCTGCCGCTTGTACTTTGTCCTCCGGTTCTGGAACCACACCTTTACCTGGGCCAGGGAGGGAGGGCACAGGTGAGAAACACCCAGGGGGTCTCCAGAGTAGCCACTGCTGGTGTAGCACCCAGACTGAGCTGTGACTCAGATGCAAATGGAAGAGGACATTGGCCAAAGAGGGCTGTTTCTGGTCCCCCTCAACAGAGGGAAGGACGGGGGCTTGGGGCCTTCGAGATTCCTGTAGCCACAGCAAAGCAGAGGGGCGGAGTCCAGGCTGGCAGGCCTGGGTCTCTACCAGTCTCTGAAAAAGCTAGTAATGGTTCCTTCCCAGGGCTGACGTGAACAGTAAGTGAGAGATACCATGAGAAGCATCCCATGAGTCTGGATGAGCTCCGAGGGCCTGCCATGCCCCGCCCCCTGGACTGTCGATGCCCCGCCCCCTGGACTGTCCATGCCCCTTGTGGCACAAAGAGGCAGAGTGGATAGAGCTGCATAATCAGGTGATATGCACACCAAGAGCCATGCCTGGGACAGCCTGAGCTAGTTGCAGACCTCCCTCCCCCAAGGTTCTGCCCTCACGGGTCATCTAGGTCCATCTGTTTCCCAGGGGGATCCCCTCATCCCACATCAGTCAAGCTGAGGGACTATGGAGCCCTGGTAGCAATTGTGTCAGCTCCTCAGGGCAGTCTAAAATCGACCACTGATGCCTCACCCTCCTTGGTGTTTCGAGTCCCCCTCCCCGCAGAGCAGTGCTCTGGGCTTCCTGCTCCCACAACACAGCCCCTGCAGCCCATCCAGACATAGGAACAGGTCACACAAGAAACAGGAGAAATCCCAAGGCACAGAAGTGAGCTTCTCCTTATACACTAAGAGCCTCCTACTTCTGTGCGGCTGATGAAAGGAGGATCCACACAGAGTGAGTCAACCATCTTCTGTTAAGGGCATGTCTACTATGCTAAGGCCATCTCCTCCAAGAAGCCTCCCCAGACTGAGTCCCATCTCTAGTCACTGCTCTCTTCTCTCTCCTCCAGCATCATTTGTTCAGTGTCAAGGACACAGCCCTTGGCATCCTCTCATGCGTGATCTGGAAGGGCTAACCTGGCTCCCTCACTAGTTTAGTGCTCAAGGCCTTTGGAGACACCCTTCCACTAAAGTCCTCCTGAGGTTATGTTTCTTTACTTGGCCTTGAAAAACTAGGCCAGATCAAATCTTCTTCGAGGAGGTGGCCTCCTAAGCTCCTGCCTGGGCTTAGGTCACTCATCCATATGAGATTTGTCTTCTGGGGTCCTGGCAGCTCCTGGGAATTTGCTTCTGAGGGCCCCTGTGGGGGCTGGGGGTGTGATACAGAGAGCAAGGTTCCAAGACATGGCTGGTTTCCTGGAAATGACAGCACACTGAAAAGCAAGTAGGTGCTGCCAACTGCAGCTGGGTGATCCACGGTGCCCATGTGGGTAGTGAGCAGTCAGCCGCCATGAGTGTGGAATGGTGGTGAGCCCTGCCGTTTGGCAGTGGAACCTCCTAGAGGAATTGCTGCACCCTGGGCAGGGCCAAGTCAGTCCTTAGAGAGACTAGCCAGTGCAGCCCCCTACGCCCTGAAAATGGGTGAGAAGCATAGGCCTTGGCCCTAAGGCCAGGCAGCAGCAGATACAGCAAACATGGTATCTGGGCCCAGGGAACGGTTTCAAGTCCAGGATGCCTCTGGGCTTCTCTCTCACACTTCCCAGACTCCCCTCCATGAAGCCCATCCAGCCCAGGGTTCCCCCAGCAGCCTTTCCCCAGGGTTTCCTTGGCACCATCTGCCCTGCCCCTGGATTCTGAAGCACTTTAGAGCCAGTGCTCAGTGGTAGGCAGAGAAGCCAGCCAGGGGTAGTAAAAGATGAATGAGAATGGGACCTTCTTCCCTTATTTCTAGGGCCAGGGTCAAACCTCTCATCTACAGGCCTCTCCTCAGGTCCACAGGGAGGATGGCAGATGCTCAAGGCACAGGACTTCTGGATTCCATGGCCCCCTTTCCTTGAGCACAGGGCTGGATGGGCCCTGGGTGGTTCTCAGCACAACCATTTGGCAGGCAGCCTGGCCCCTGCCCCCACCCTGGAGCCCGCTGACTGAGCCAGTTAGTGGGCGAATGAGCTCACCCTGCCTCCTGTGCAAGGCATGTGTGTGACGCAGGGCTGGATGCAGGGCTGGGCGGCATTCCTGAGAGCCCAAGGGGCTGGTGGAAGCTTAGGCATGGCCAGCCTGGTGATGGGTGATCCGGGGCAGCTGCGGGCAGCATCAGGGACAGAGGGCCCCTCTCTCCCTCCCACAAACACTCGCAAGTCTCCTTCCAGGACACAGGTTTAAATGAAGGCATAAGAGGTAACAGTAGGACAGCAGAAGGGTCTTCTTGTGTCCGAGTTAAAAGACTCAACTACCCTTTTACAGGGGTATTGGAATTACTTGAGGAGAGGATAGGTATTCACCTGAAAGCAAGCAGGAGCCTGGAGCTGCAGACCTCTCCACTGGGGATGGGCTAAGGCTGGGAGTGGTAAAAAAGAAGGAATCCAGACCTGGATCATTTAAACAGCACAATCGCCAGCGCCTCTACTAGGATGGATTCAGCTTGCTCCCTTTGCCCAACTACCCTGGCCCAAAGAAGAAAAGCTTCAATGGTGGAACTTCAGACATGGGGTATGTTCTCAGGCCAAGGTCAGCCTCCTGGCACACAAATGAAAGGGGTCTCTGAATACTTTCTCCATGAAAACAACCAAGGTCAAGGCGGCGGCACTCTAGAAATAGATGGGAACGCTCTCAGTCAGCAGCCTGGCTATCTTCCGGAGAACAGCCTTGGGCTGAGTGTCCAGATGCTGCTCACACAGGCTGTAATAACAGGCAGGCTTGTAACTCTGTGCTCCCATGAGAGTGCAGGATACACGGTAAGGGAACAGTGTGATCACGCCACGGAAAAACAAAATCTATGCATGGGGGATAAAAGACTAGAAGGAAATGTACCCAGAGTATCCGTGACTTTCTGTCGTCTTTCTACTTTTCTGAAATTAATGCTTTACTGGTCACAAGAGTTGTTTTCTACTCAGAAAAGGAAAAGGAACTGGGTTCTAAGTGTAGTAGGAGACAAGAATGAGACTCACCACCTCTCTATCCCACCCAGGCAAATATGGGGTCACTCCAAAGCCCCTTTCCTAGAGACATAGGATCTAGAAAGAAGCCACATCCTACAGAGTGGCCCCAGCTTTGAGGGAGCCAGCCTCTGGCAGCTCTGCTGACTGCACCTGCCTCCTCCCAACACCCACACATGACACATCTCTCTAAGCCCCAAAGGTACACAGCTGGGATGTTGAGTGGAATTCCTTGTCCATCTCTGGCAGCTCTGGGCTTTGGAAGGGGTTCCTTGTCGTCTCCCAAGTCCCTACTTCATGAGCATCTATCTCTCAGATCCTTCCCAGATTCTTCACTTCTGCCTAAGGTACCCATTTGGACTACTCTTACACAATCTTCAAAATTCTGCCCAGATGTTTCTACACTGAACTCGCCCCATCACCTGTATTCTTTCTCTGTAACAGTGACCCCAGTGCTGTGTTGATTTATTTGTGGAACCTGTATCTCGTCACCAGACTTTGAGAGCCTGGAGAACCAAAGTGGTATGCTCTTCAGCTCTGGAGATCCACAGGGCACATTCCAGGCATGTTCACAGTTGGGCAGAGGTGAGGTGACCTAACTCAATGCTCTAGGCAATAGGGACCTGGAACAGACCTGGAAAATCATGGTAGAGGAACTGAAGTCTAATCAGAAAGGTGTTGGGTAAGTGCTAACTGGAGAGAGGGGTCCTTTTTTTGGCTTAGTTTGGTATATACTTCTACAAGTGAGTCAGTTAATTCTCCATTGTAGACTACTTCTAGGGAAGTTGGGAGAGGGAGACATTGTTACGGTGACAAGGGTCAGCCTGAGTCAGGCAGGATGAAGAAGATGAAACTGCAGGGGATGAATGAGTGAATGAATACGCCAGTTTGTTAAAGGATGGGTCAATGTTTGCATTCATGAATGAAGGCGTGCATGTGTGAATGCACAAATGAACTAACAAGTAGACTACAGCTCCAGTCAACTGTTGACTTCTGAACAATCTACTGTTTGAATGATCCAGGTCTGGATTCCTTCTTTTCCACCACTCCCAGCCTTAGGCCATCCCCAGTGGAAAGATCTGCAGCTCCAGACTCCTGCATGCTTTCAGGTATCCTCTCCTCAATATTTATAAGGGCTATTTAAGTCTTTTAACCCCAACATAAGAAGTTCCTTCGTATGTCCTGTTACCTCTTATGCCTTCATTTAAACCTATATTCTCCTAGTCTGTCATCCTCAGACACAGAGTCCTCAGAATAGAGTCTTGGAGACACTAATCCAGTCACCGCTAAGCCCACTCTACTCCCTGCCCTCTCCCCTGGGGACCCATTCCCTGTCATTTCATTGTGTAATCTTCTCCCCGTGTCATGATCAAGCCTAATGCCATGCTAAGCTCAACCTTCATCCCACCAAACTGAGGTCACATTTGACCCCCATCAACTGGAGCTCTAACTTTCCCCAAGCCTTCATGTCTCTCTCAGTCTCTACTGGATGCTTTTCCTCACCCTTAGCAAGACATCACAAATTCTCCTGCCTCCTCAGGACCATGTTCTCAGAGAACTGCTCCAGCATCCCTTATCTCCCCTACTGCTTCCTGCCTCCCACTGGACTTTGAGAACTTCAGAAGCGCAAAAGTTCTCAGAGGAGAACCAAGACTTACAGAAGGAATGAGTCCATCTCAGAACACACAGTGTACTAGTAAAAAAAAGTCTTGACATTTCCCTAAATTCAGGTCACTTGGATATCTCCCTCTTATCCATCCCCCCAAAGGCAGAGCATTTCAGAGCAGAAATCATTTCCAAGAAGTCTCCTTACCATGTGCCTGAAGGGGTGGGGGAAACCCCAAAGGCAGGTGATTCCACACTCCTGCCTTCTAAGACCTTCCCTCTGGCTCTTAGGCCCTAAGATGCTACCTGTCTTGACAGCTCCTGCTCTGTCTTAATCTGCCCATCTCAACCCTCCAACCAAGAATCCTCTCCATCCCTCCAAGTCTTCCAGACCTGAGGTGTCTTGGGAGCTCTGTTCATGTAGATCTGCCCTGTCCTCCCCCAGTTCACATCTGAGACTTCAAGGGGACACTCATCCTGTGCATGTCCCTGCATTTAGGCCCTACCACTCAGTACGGAATCTTCAAGATGAAGAACTACATTTGTGAACCCCTTTCTTCACAGCTCAGCTAAACTCAAAGCTAGGGAAGGTCAAGAAACATTTGCTGAAGTGTTCAGAGCAGGAGAAGCAGCTGAAATACTGATTAATGGATTCATTTAGAGCAACTAAATGTTTTCTCTCACCCTAAATCTAATGTGCTCCCAATACACGTGCATAGAAGCATACAAGCTGCATGCTATGCATATGACAAATGACCAGCATCTGATGCGTCCAAAAGCTATCACCTGAGCTTTCAGCATCGATCACAATGGGTCCATGTCTGCCCCATATTCAAGGTGTATGTGCGTACTCACACACATGCTCACTCACACTCAGCTCTGATCTGACCCACCAGCTCTGGATCTGCCTCACCAACTATGGAGGCTGAAGCCCAAATGGCTATCTTCCCAGTCAGACTCCAGGGCTGTACCTCAGCAGTGAGGAGCAAGTAAGCGCCAGAAGGGAGAAGTAGCCCTTGCTCAGAGTCCTTCCTTCCACCTCTTGGATCAACCAGCAGTTATCCCAGCACAAACATCCTACTCCCAACCAAACATCCAGTCTGGCCTCAACAAAGCAGCTCAAACATGCTAGAGCTGTGAGCATGCAGGACCCCTGAATTCTATACACTCATCTGATTAGGCCTCCCAAAGTTGTTCTCTGTGAACTGGTGGTTAAAATTAGATCAACAAGCAGCTGTGAAGGTGCAAGGGAAAGTCAGAAGGAGAAGGATAGAGAGTAAGGGAAATGACTGGTAAAGTTAACCTATGGATAAAGAAGATAGATTTTCCCATTCATTTAATACATGGTTACGAAGCTTCTACACTTTGTTGGTCATTGAGCTGGACCCTGTGGTACAATGAGAAATAGAAAGGCTTGTTCTCTACCTCCCAGAGCTGAGATGTTCAGACCTGATGTTTATCAGAATTGTCCAGAGATTTTTTTTTTTTTTTTAAGGAAAAGCACAGGAATAAAGGTGAGTAGGCAGTCAGAAAGAGAGAGGAGGAAGAAGCATTTTATTTTATTTAGTTGTTCACCTTGGTGGTTGCCCCTGGCTTGGGTCACAAACCTGGGTCCCTGGGATGTATGTGGACTGCACCAGCTGGAGGCTGAGGACTTATCTGCTAGGCCACCAGGGTGCACCCAGGGAGCTGTTTTAAAACCTTTTCCTGGGTTCCATTCTAGAACTCCTAAGAGAATAACCAGAGTGGAGCCCTGGAATCTGTAAATTTGTATATTTTCCTTTTTTTTTTTTTTTTTTTTTAATACCCCTGGCTCTGGGTCATGAACCTGGGTCCACAGGCTTTACATGGCCGGCACTGTAAATTTTTAGTCACCTAAACCGCAGTGGTGGGCTATAGTTGATCTATATCTGAACATGGCATATAACTAAACAGTACCAAAGTCCTATGCAAATTATCATATGTGGGAGATATATTGTGAGCTCTGAGAACTTAGAGGAAGCATTTTAGAGAAACAGACTATACTAAGCTAGAAACGCAGGAATGGAAAGAACCTTGGAGTCTATTCCATTCAAGCTTACAGAAAAAGCAACTGAAGACCAAAAAGAAGACAAAATCAGAGCTGATTAGATGATAAACAACCTTAGCAGACATATGAATATGCTACCAGTTGGTAAATAGATCTATGGAGATGGAATCTGAGATGGGTGATGGCTATACAGAAGATAAAACAGACTAGATGATACAGAGGTGAGTTGGGTAAATAGGAGCTATTGTTAGGAAGATGTAATTGATAGAAAATATGAAATATAAATTAACTAGCTTTGGAGAAGCAGTTTAATGAGAGCAGATGGAAATATATGGCTAGATATAAACCAGCTATCTGTGAGGGACAGGTTAGAGAACTCTGAGAGACAAATATAGATATTGATAGTAGAAATAGATGGCAGGGACTAGATAGGAATGACTGATGCTTGACAAATAGTCGAGAGCTGGAAATGACAGGTAAACATGCTTGGTAAATACTGAGAAATGGATGGATAATTAATTATATAGTCCAGATATGACTGATAAGATATGAGGTACAGAAATACAGCTCTGATGATGGAGGCTGAACACAGCAGTAAGAACATTGGAGTAAGAGTCAGAAAGTGCAGGTTTGAATCTTATGACTGAATTGACATGTTTTTTAGAAAGAGAATGAAAGGACTGAGGATGAGTTAATGCTATTTAAGTTTACATTCGGTGCCTTTCATCCATAACCTATTTTCTGGATGTGGCAACAAGCTCTCAGAGAGACTGAGTGACTCCCCTAAGGTCACAGAGTGGAGAGGCAGATATTGAAATTTAATCTGCCTGCCTGGGGAGCTCTGCCAAGTCAGTCTCTCCATCTCAGAGTCCTCACCTAGACAGAGAGGCTTCTAGAAGTTTTCTCAGACTCAAACCCTCCAAAGTAATATATATCTTTCTGTGGCCCATCTGCTAAAATCAGCTCACTTAAAGATGGAAAGATTAGCTAAGAGCTGGTAGTGAATCTGGATACATTATCTTACTCTGTTTTTGTTTTAAATACATGTTTGAAACATAATAAAAATGAAACAATTGTGTTTACTAACTGACATTGTTAGGAGCAAATATTGACAGGCAGTTCGATTCAGTTTGAAAGAAAGTGAATTAAAAATGCTCTCACTGAGCTAAAAAAATGGCAAGTTTGTAAAAACAATAACATTATTTCAACAAGTGTTGATCTGTGGGTGGTAGGATTATAAACAGTTTTTTTTTTTTTCACATCTGTAAATTAAAGTTTAATTACTTTTTAAATGAACTATATGCACCATTTTTAAATTGATACCTTGTTTTAAACACCAATTTTAAAACACTACCTGGAGAGAAAGGGGGTATTAAATTACCTCATTAAGTTCTTTAATGAATTGTATCTTTCTTTAAATCATTTTAACCTCACTGCTTTATAAGCTTGTAGCCCTGCAATTAGAACAGCCCAGCCAGCAAATCTGAAAAAGCTGGTTCCTGTCACAGGGATGCAAGCAACACACTGATTAAATGGGACATCAGACAGATACAGAATGCAATGGGAAGACCCGTGGACAAGAGGGTGACTCAGTTACCATATGGGCTAATCCATGAAGTCCCCTTCCTACCCTCACTGGTCCCCAGGAGGTCCCAGGCTGCACCCCACTAGGATGGAGGGCATTGTCCAGTAGGGGTGAGACAGCAGGAAAGCGGGGCAAAGATGAAATACCAGGCAGCTGGGGTGCCTCTGGGCCCAGTCTGCCCATCTCTCTCTTTGGCATATCTTGAAGCTGTCAGGGATGGAAGGGAGTAAGGTTTCCTGAGATCCAATCAGGCTCTGAAATCCGCCTCCAGGACAGCAGCCAGCTCAGCGCACCTACTGAGAGCCTAGCGGTGTTTTCAGGCAGCATTTATTTATGGCAAAGTCTCTAGTTACAATAAACTAAATCTGGCTTTCTACAACTCCCACCGAATTTTTTTACATTTTGTTTCCTAATGATCAATTACAACATATCACGTGGTCACTGCAATGTCACCCAGTTCAAACCTCTCCAGCACCACTGAGGTTTATTACCTCTCCAACAGCCCTTCGGATGATTGAAAAGGTTCCCCCAGCACGCAGAACTCCTTTCCCACCACCCGTAGGCCCCACATAGCCCTGCAGCGCGCACACACGGTTCCCAAGCGTTGCCAGTCGGTGGCGGTGCAAGCTCATTGCCACTTTGCCACTCTAGGAGCCCAAGCAGGGCTGGCCCCTTCCAGGCTAATCCCTTTGCTTCTGATATTTATTTAGAGGCTGAGAACATTTGGGTTTTCTCCCCACACCACACCTACTGCTGGGCAGCCCAGCTTCCACCAGTCTTGCCCACGGACAGCGGCACATGCAGTGCAGGAACTGTCTGGCGGTCATCAAAACCGTGAGCGCCCCACATCAGTGGCGGGAAAGGACAGAGATAGGCCAGTACACTGCAGTGACATGGGGGCTCCCTGCTCTGCACTCTAGAGGCCACGGGCTGCCTGGGAATAACCTGGCACTTTCTCTGGGCTTTGGAGAAGACTCGTTAAAGCCTGATTCCAACGGCTTGGTGGGTCCTTAGGGTTTGAAAAAAGTCCTGTGTGCTCTGCAGAGCTAAATATAGTCGGAGGGACAGGGCTCTACAGGCAGGCTTTGTCCAAGCCGCAGGGGTGACTTTTAGAACTGGGCAGGAGACCGTTCCGGGAAGGTCAGGGCAAGGCTCAGGCGGCAAGTGCACCCGCCTGTCCCCAACTGCAACTGGCCTCCGGGGATGAAGCGCTGGTTGCCTGCTTGCGGGTGTGGGGGTATGATTACCTGTGTCTCCGAGAGGCTGAGGCTGCCAGCCAGCTGCTTGCGCTCGGCGCCCACCACGTAGTGGTTCTTCTCGAAGGCACGCTCCAGGCGCAGCAGCTGCGAGGGAGAGAAGGCCGTGCGGATCCGCTTGGGCTTGCGCGTGAAAGGACCATGAAGAAGGAGCCCGTCCTGGGGCACGTCGCTTGCTGTGGCCGCAGAAAGCAACACACGCAGGTACAGATAGAGAGAAGGGGAGGTGAGCCATGAGCCGAAGCCTGGCCATCTAGTCGCCCAGCCGCCTGCAAGAGTTCTGCCCTCAGCCCCTCTGGCACTTGCCCTTGAGAACTCAGCTACCCTTTCCAATTCTTGAGATACACCCCCTACTTCTCCCCATTCTCTTTTGCCACCCCTTTCCAAAATCCACCCAGCTCCCCAATGCTCCCCACACTCCCAGAACTGCCCCGAGGAATTCTCAGAATCACGGAGAGCATCACTCCATAGGGGCTGGAGGTGAGCCTAGTCTGATGAGGCACCCACAGGGCCCCAAAGCAGTGAGTGTCTGAGGCAACCGAAGAGGTCAAAGGGTTGGGAAAGTCCCATAGCTCTTTGTCCCCCCACTTTCCAAGCAGTGCAGCCACTCTCCCCATCCCCACCCCAAACACAGGTGATTCCGTTTAAAATGAATTCTTCTGGTCAAATCTCCCTCAAAGTGGCCCAATAGTAGAACCTGGCCTAGGTGTCAAGAAGACAATTAGAAGAACATAGAGGCTGTTAGGCATCCCCATGCCAAACAGAGATTCAGGAATGAGAAGGAATATGGGGAATGCTCAGGCTACTAGTCCATTCAAAAGTCCTGCCAACAGACCCAGATTCTACCTTGCAAGTGGTAAAAACAGACCAACGCCTAAAAACCCCAGCAGCACCAGGCTTCTTCTTACCCTTTTCCCACCTCCCAATCCCCAAGTCATCAAGAAAAGCCCTCTTTGAACAGGAGACTCTTACTGCTCTCTGGTAGGAAAAGGCCTTGCTTCATCCTTGAATAGCCCCATGCTGAAGAAACACTGTATAAATATCTAGATGTCATTTTTCTCTCTAATATATATAGATAGATAGATATATTGGTTTCTGCATGGGCGTGTGTAAATATATGCTCCAGCCTCCCTACTGTCTTTTTCTTCCATCTACCAAAACAGGATTCTCAGAGTGTGACGGTCCCTTGGCAAATGTTGGGAACTCAACTCCTACATGCAGGAGAAGGGGCTGATATTGTACTGGATGAGGCTGGGGTGGGGAGTCAGGAAATACAAAAGCCAAATAAGTTTCCAAGCACAGCCCTCTGTCTCAATGAATTCTTATTCCCTTCAGCAGCAATAGCAGTAGCAGGCCATCGCACAGTTTCTGGCCTGGCTGCACACGCTAACACATTCAAAGCCAGCCCTGACAACACCCATGGATTCTCTTGCAGTGGTCTCGGGAGTCCCCTTGACCAACAACACAGAGCCCTAGAAGGAATGTTTTGACAGCTGCTGAAATCGACTGATCCAATTAATTTATTCAGAAATGACCCCTGATTTGACTCAGTTTGACTTGCTCTTTTGTTCTTAAGACAATTGTTTGGAAATTCAGTTGAGGTCCCCATCTCAGAAGGTATTTCTGTAATTGAATCAAGGGCACATAATTGAGACACTGTTGCTAAAACTCTCCAGGTAACTGTTCATGTCCCTCTGCTGGTGGAAACTGCCTGACATTACTTTTTCCAAGTCCCTGGACTTTGAACACAGGTGAACTTTTTTCTTTTCTTTTCTTTTTTTTTTTTTGTAGAACATGGTTGCATTGGACTGAGGGGCTAGTGCCTGGGGGAAGACATCACTACCTGGCAGGGAGAAATCACTCACTTTAAGCAATCTTATTCATTTCAAGCAGCTGGCTCTGTGCTGCTGCAAAAGGGAGTAAGATCTCCCCAGAGGGAGATGGAGAAGGGACACCTTGCCCACTTAGGTTCTTCAAGGTGGGGGAAGGTGCAGGGCTCTCAGGTATGGCTGAGGGAAGAGATTTTAACTTAGGGTGGTAGACAGATGATCATCAGAGATGGTCTGGTAGAGAGGGGTAATCGGGAGAGAAAACAGGAGCCTAACCCAGGTAAGAAGAAGGAGGATTAAAGTCTCCAAATGGGGGCCAGTGTAATAGGCCACAGAAAGGTAGAAGAGGTGGGCTGGAAGCAAACACTTCTTGTTGTTAAAATAAATTGCTTCAGAAAGCATTGTTCTGAGCCTGGATGATGTCCCAGCTGCAGTTTCCTCTGGACAAATGAGCAAGGGAAGGGAGATAGTTTAGCTTAGCCCGGTGTTCAGCAGATTTTGGCCTCAGCAACTGAACTGGCCCAGGCAAGTCAGAAGTGAGGTGGTAGCTTGGAGAGACCCATAGGTGTGAGTGAATGGGATGCAGGGGTGCGAGGGGCAGTGTGCTGCTGAGAAAGCAGGACTGCAGTCTACCTCAGTGTGTGTGACTTGATGGCTGGTTTGTGATTCTGTGGTGTGTCTGTGGATGATTTTATAAACCCAAAGTGGAGGAGAGAAGCAAGAAGCTTCTCTGTCCTTTTGACCTTACACATGGCCCTTTGCCTCCTCTGGCTATTTTAGCGGAAAGCTAGGTTGCTGTGACCAGCCACACTAAGAGAATGGCCTGGGTTCGCTGCACTAGCCTGCCATATGGATAGTATGTGTCCTGCAGTCTGTGTCCATAAGCACGGGTACAAATATGGGTCTTTTGGATCAACCACAAAGTGAAAGGGAACAAAATGTTGATAAGTGATGACAACTTGATTTCAAAAGCAGCAGGACTTTTCCCTGTAAGAAAGAGGATGTTTGGTGCAAAACTAACTGATCAAAGGCTTCATATTTCTTTAAAGACAAGGGTGTCACCGCAGGTGAGTGTTTGGGTCCCTTTCCCCTGGACCTATGGTGAGGGATCCTGAACCATCCCTACCATGGCTTCCGTTTCTCTTGATTGGACCACGAGGGCAGAAAAAGCTTGGGGCCCGGTCGGGTGGCCTGTTAGGAAGTAGTGAGAATGGACAACAGAAAAGTGAAAAGGGACTGATATCGCCTTTGCTGGAGCTAAGAGATGAACCCCACCTCACCCTGGTTTTCGACAGTCTCTTTCTGCGTATCCCTTCAAGGCAAAGACTGGGAACCAGAGAAAGAGACACCCAGGATTGTGGCTGGAGGTGCGAGTCAGGGATCCGAAATCTCCTGGGACTAGAGCTGCAGCACTTCTCTCCGGTGAGGCCGTGGTCAGTCTCGGGGATGGGACTCTAAGCCGGATGGTAGGGCGGAGGAGCCTGGGGCTACCAAGGGGAGAGGCCAGCCGAGCAGCGGAGATAGCCTCATTACCCCTCCTTCTGCCGGAACAAAGGCTCCCTTTGAAGCACCGGGCCCTTATCGCCGCGGGTCCTAGAGGGCTAGGTCTCTCCCACGGCCCCCTCTCGAGGCTGCTCCCCGGCCTGGAAAGTTCCGGAGGTCCGGGAAATGGCACTGAAGTGAGGCCAAGCCGCATCTCCGCCAGCTCCTCCCTTCAAACCTCGAAAGTCTTCCGCAGCTTGGAGGTGCAGCCGGCTGGTCCCTACTATTCCGCGCTCGCTTTTCCTCTTCCACCGCCTCGCTTCTCCGACAAGCTGCTTTCCTGCGCTCGGGGATCACGCAGCCCGAGAGTGCGGCGCACGCAGCACAGTCGCGTTCCTTTTCGTTCTTGTAGGGTTTCTTTCTTGCATTAAAACGGGGCTGAAGTGAGCATCGCGGAGTCCCGGTTCCCTAGAAAACGCGGCGCCGGAGGCCCTGGGACGGCTCGACTCGCAGTCCTGAGGCCCCGCTGGGCGAGCAGGGATCTGCTCCGACTACCGTTGGTCCCGAAGTCAAAACGAAGTTCTTTAGTTTCCAACGGATTTCCGAATTCGAAAATGCGGCCACACTTGGATCCATCTCCGCGTCCAGACACAGCTCTTAAAAATTCAACTCGACAACGTGCTCGCCTGGGACTGAGAGAGGCGACAATCTCCGAGAGGGTTTTGCGAAAGATTTCTCAGGTCTCGCCTGGTTGAGGATGCTCAGAGCTGGAGCTGGGTCTCTCGAGGGGAGCCCTGGAACCGCGGCGCCTGGAGCTCGCACTGCGAGGCCGAAGGCGGGAGGGGCGGCTCGGAGGGCGTGTGGCTGGGGCTAAGATGCCTAGGGCGCCGCTGGGGAGGCTGTCTCCGGAAGAGCAGAAACCACCAGACTTAAGCCTGGCTCTGCCTTCCTCAGAGTCCCAGTTCCTCTACCAATCTCCTAATTGCCGGCTTCTCCGCCGCCGGGGTACGAAGGTTCACAAACAGAGGAGACTGCCAAGTGGGCCGGTGGGCGCCAGGGTTCAGGCCCAGGACAGAGTCCGTGGAGGACCAAGGTGGTTTGCTTAATTTTGAATAAAACTTCATTTCATTAAACGTTGATTTTAATTGACATGGTTTCTTGCTCAAAGCGGCTGACATCACAGGCATTACCACCGCTCTTCCATAAATTGGGCAAATCTTTGAAATCCTAGGGAGATAGAAGTCTGCCCACGAAAATTCTTGCTCCAATAATCACCTCCTCTGATTTTGTGGCATCTGCTGGGTCAGTGTTTACTGGCCAGATAGGACTCAGAAAATTGTCTGACAAACTGGGATCCAGGAAAGCGGCTTTCTGTGAAATGGTGAAGCTACTATACCAACGCTTAAAGAGATAATTTTCTTCCCATTATCTAGGTAGTTTCAAGCATTCCGCTTATTTGGACGGGATGGACCTAGCTTACTGTCAGATAAACCCCAGGGGCCAGACCTCTAGCCATGTCCTTTCCATTTGTTTCTCCAAAAGCTGGGTACCTAGCTCTGAGTCAGGGATACCTCACAGGCTGAGGTCTGGTCGACACCAACAAAATAAAACCGGAAACCAAAGCAAATTAAGGCCACTAAAAAAAAAAAATAAAGGAAAAGGAGAGGGGAAAAAAAACTTAAATTTAAGGAAGAAAACGAACTTCATCAAATGCCACTCTAGGAAAGTCAGATAGTTGAAGTGAGTGTGTGTGTGTGTGTGTGTGTGTGTGTGTGTGTGTGTGTGTGTGTGTGTAAAAGGGTCTTCCTATTGCCAGGTGCAGACACGGGGTTTCTGGCTGCCTATGACCTGAAAAACCCTCAGCCTCTGCGCTCAGCCTGGGAAGACTGCAAACTGTGGCGGGACAGCCGGTTGGAGTTGGAGACCAGAGTTGGAGAACGCCATCGGTCGAGGAGGCCGGTTTGCTAATGCAAAGCTTCCCCACCTTGGGTCAAAGAGGCACGTGTGACTCGGAGAAGTCAGGCCAAGGTTGCCAAGAAACCTCCCAAGACTGCACACAGAACATTAACTCTCAATTTGCCCTCCCCGTTGCCCCCTCTTTCCACAGACCTAAGGAGCCAGGGTGGACTTTCCCCTGCTCGGACGTGCCAGCTAGGGCGGATCCCTGTGGACTGACGGAGGATGTGCAAGGGAAGTATGGTCCCGGGTCCAGCTGAGGCAGAGGGAGGTCTGAGACCGCTGCGCTCTCCCGTTTGGCACTGGCTCCGCCCGGAGAGAGAATAAGGTAGGTCATGGGGAGGATCAGGAAAGCCTCCAAGGATGCGCCCTGGTTAGGAGTCTGGACCCTCAGGTTCCTGGGAAAACCTTGAGGTCCCAACCTGGCTGTCTGCTGGGAACCCCAAAGCGGTAGAGGAGCCGGTAGATGCCGCGCGGCTCTCTCCGGCTTGGGAATCCGCTTCTGCGAGCCCGCAGCCTTCTCCGCACAACTTCTAAACAACCCAGCCTGTCCCCAGCTTCCCCCGCGCCGCCACCGCGCGGACACAGCGTGGGCACTCACCCTGGAAGCGGTGGCCGAAGAAGCGGTTCCGCAGGACCCAGGGGTAGAAGTGCAGAGGGTCTCGGTGCTGGGCGCCGAAGAAGGAGTGCGGGGGCTGCAGCGGGGAGGCGCCCAGTTGGTGCGTCGGGTGCACGGTCAGCGCGGGGTGGTTCATGGCCTCGGGGAACACGAGCTCGGGCCCACCGTAGAGGGAGCGGCCGGCGCCCGCAGCGGCGGCGGGGAAGCCACTCACGAAGGCCGCCTCTGCCGCACCGGGGTGAGGGTAATTGAGTGCTGTGGGTCGGAGCGGCTCCTCCGAGGCTGCCGCCGCCAGGGGATGGGAGCCCGAGCCCCCGCCGCCAGTGCCCCCGCCGGTTCCGCCGTCCTTGGCCACCAAGGACTCGATGGTAAAGCCGCGCTTGGCCGTGGGCTGGAACATAGTCGCGGCCGCCAGAGCCGAGCGAGTCAGTCGGGCTCTGGGGAGCGCTCCGCGTCCTGGCGCCGCCGCCGTGCGGGGTGTGCACCCAGCCAGGCACATGCACACACACCAGCACCCCTCACCTCCTCCGCCCTCTCGCCCGCGCTCAGTCCCAGCACGGGAGCCAGGAAAAGAGCCGCGAGAGGCGTGCAAACGAGCTATTGCCAAGTCGGGCCCCGGCTCGCGGCTAGGCGCTTCGGCCTCTGCCGCGGAGCGGGCAGGTCCGGCCACCGGTACTAGCGCGGGCTCGGCGCGATGCTGTGAGCGGCTTCTACGGCGTGGGGCCTGAACCCGATCCCCTCCCTTCGGAGTCCAGCCGGGACCGACCCCCGCCCCCGGTCCTCCCAGAACTGCCCAGTCGGGCCTCGGAAGCTGTGGTGCGAGGCGTGAGTTAGCGGGCACCTGCCCCGCGCTCGCCCATTGGCCGCCGCTCACCTGCCCCAAGGTGGGGGGCGGGGCGGGGCGGGGCGAGGGACGGCTGGTGGGGAAAAGATACAGCAGTCGGAGGCAAAAACCGGACTGGAGCATGTGTGGGGCAATCCAGGTTTCTTCCCCTCCCCACCACCGACTTCCAGAGTCTCTGACCTTAAACTGAGTCTGTTGGCCGCTGCTCTCATCTCTTGGATGCGGGACTAGAACGTGTCTTCGGGGTCTGGGGCTTAGAGAGAATCCCCAACCGCATTCCTTGTTGTGTAACTCAAATTCTCTGTAATTCATCAGGGTTGTCGATTCAATTCTTAGACAACTTACGTGGAAGTGGAAACTGGGCGTTTGGGGTCGGACAAATAGGCTTCCCCGAGAAGCAGCTCCTCTGGCCTCCGGGACCCACCGTGCAACTAGCCCATGGTGCATCTCTTGAGTCACCGTCTGAAGCCGCGGCCTTGTTCTGAGGTTTCGCGTTTTCTGAGTGTTACAGGGACTAACTCCGCAAAGAGAACGCTCAGTTCTTTTCACAAGGGACCAGGCCGGAAACAGCGGGAGAGAAGCCTCCGGAGAGGTCACCCCGTAGTCCTCCAGCCTCAACCCCCGGAGAGCTCAAAAGCAGCTTCTCGGCCCCGCCATGGCCACCGAGGTGGGGGACCTACTTTCCTTGCTTTCCCTGGCTCCAGGCTCAGGTGCAGGCTGGCAGGTCGGGCCAGGCAAGACCTCTGTGATATTTACTTTGGAGCTGGATGAGCAGTCCAATTCCATCCCCAGAAAGACACACCGGTCATCCTGGGAGCGCAGCGGCCGCCTGGACTCTCGATCCCCACCTTCCGCCCGCGACCTCGGAACAGCCGACGAAAGCCCGGGCCAGTTTCCATTTCGTGCACTAATTCCCGGGGGCTTGGTGGGGTGGAGGATGAGAGGGCGGTTGGCTAGGAGCGCCAGTACTCTGCAAACTTTTTCACTCCGGCCTTCCTAGTTGTAGAAAACATCGCTCTCAGGGCTCGGAGGGCGCTCGCGGCGGTGAGGTTGGGACCCGGAGCTTGCCAGCGCCTTGTGAGTGGGGGGATTGCCGATAACAGCACTTCTACTTCCTCGCACGTCGGCTAGGTCAGAGCGTCGCGGCCGCAGCCTGATTGCTTAATCCCGACTAGGCTTCCCGACGCCCTAAGGCCACGGGGTCGCGAGCCGCCTGACTCTGCAGGGACTCCAGGCCGGGTCTTGGGAGCGCCCGCTTGAGTGCCGGGAGCCTGATCCTAGGAGAGCGCTCCGGGCGCCCCAGTCGCCACAAAGAGGGTTAAAGTCTATTTTCCACTCGACTGCCCAGAAAAACCCCCGCGCTCCGACGCCGTTCCGCCCCGCTTGGGTGAGGTGGGGAAGGGGTGGTGAGAAGGCGGGGAGGTGAGGCGACCGCACCCTATAGCCTTTGGCGTCGGGGGCAACCCAGTGCCGGCCACCAGGGAAGGACGCCGGAGATGCCTGCGGAAGGAATAGAGAGGGCCTGTGTTTCTTTTGCTGGTCTCCCCCAATCTTTCTGGCTCTTTGCTGATCTCTACCTCCAGTTTCTATCTCAGGCTACCCGCCCGCCCCC